>OX637332.1:30609394-30831692 GCA_951799405.1 Agapetus fuscipes | reverse complement strand
CTTTAGGCACTTTCTACTCTATGGTCGCTTTTTCCCCATTTCCTGTTCCCTATTTCCAGTTTCCCCATAACCCGGTCGCAATTTTTCATAAAGCTCATAATACACCAGGTAGGGGTTACCTGGACTCCAGACATCTATAGAAACATAATAAGAGTTTTAATGGTAGGTAAAACTCCCCCATTATGTGTTCTGAGAGATGTCTGGAGTCCATATTATGAGAGATCTGTCTATTATCTCCTGGTGACCGGGGACGTCTTTATTTGATATTAACTGGTTGAAATAGGGAAAGATCTTCTGGAGCTGTATGTTTCAACATCTCTTTCTGATAGTATTTTCTGAAAGTATTTTCCTTTTTCCAGTTGCCTCTTTCCGGTATGTTATCTATTGGATTAAGTGATGCGACCGCTGAACGTGTGCTGCCGGGAGTGGCCTCTACTCCTGCTGATTTTAGCGTGTTCTTTACCCATTCTCCTATGATTGTTCTTGCAGCTGCCTTCACTTGTACTCGGGTGCTGATGAACAGGTTATAAAGATTTTGTCCTGATCTCCTTTCGCGTGATAGTTCAATCAGCTTCCTTATCCAGAAGACTGGGTTGACGTTGTGTTCCTTGGATTCCAGAAGTCTCCGATTAGATTGTCGGTGTTTGAGGGTATCTGTTTTTGATCTAAAGAATGGAATTAACACAATTGATGTGCCTTCGTCGAGAATGTTTCCTTCTGTGATATTTAGCAAGGTCAGATCGTGTACTCTTCTTCCTGAAGATAACAGAAGTAAGATTGCCGTTCTACACGCAACTTCATAGAGAGAATCTGATCGAGGAGTGTTCCTGACTAGCCAGTCTCTCACTATCTGCCGATTCCACACAGGGGACTTAGGAGGGTTGATCTTTACCATTGCTAGTGCTTTTAATGTTTTTAAATTTAATTTCACTAGGAAATCTGAGCTGAGATTATTTTCCATCATTGCGTTGCAGAAGGTTACAATGGCTGACTTGTGTACCAGCATAGTCCTGTATGATAGTTTTTCGTTAATGAACAGTTGCGCTAGATACCTTGCCAATTGATTAGGAGATGGTGTGTTGGGATGGGTATTATTCGCCAGTATCCAGCGGCACCATCTTTGCCAAGCAGGTTTATATGTGTTGAGTGGGGAAGCTCGCCATCCTGACAGGAACAGTCTTTTCTCTTCCGCGTTCCAGGAATTTAAGATACTGTCCCCAGTCCCAATTTTCCACACTTCCATTTCCAGATCCTGAATCCTGGGTGGTGGATTGCCTGTTGATGTGTTGATTAGTACTGACACCAGGTTCGGTATTTGCATCGGAGGTACGAGTGATCGACGAATTAAGTCTGGACGCCAGAAGACCCTCTGCCACCTCGGGACCACGAGTAGGTAAGTTCCGGTCGCCCCGTTTAGGTGCCTCAGGATCCTCGGTATAAGATTTGGCGGAGGAAATATCCGACCCACATTGTAGAGCCAGTGCCGACTGAAGGCGTTTTGAAAGATTGCGCATGAGTCTGTGGAGTCTCTGGACACGTAAGTTGAACTCATGTGTGCCATGGTGGATGCGAACAGGTCTATATCTGGTACTGCGAAATGATTGAAAATGGCCTTCGTTGCTGTTGGTAAGAGATGCCACTCTGGAGGGGATCTTCCTCTTGATAGGTGATCCGCGTCTCCGTATCTTCCCGGTAGGTACTGCGCTGTTAGCGAGATTTCCCATTGGTCTGCCAGAGTCAACAGATCTCGGGTAAGATTTAGGAGTGTTTTGGATCTGGTGCCCCCTTCCTTGCGGATGTAGGCGACTACTGTCTTGTTGTCTGATTGTACCAGAATTTCGGAGCCGGAAAGGTCGTGGTTGCAAAAACAGCGAACAACTCTTTTCGGTTGGAGTGCTACTTCTTTTGTTGAACGGTCCACTGTCCTGACAGCATCAAGTCGTCCAGAGTTGCTCCCCAAGCTAAGTCTGACGCATCTGTTGTCAAGAAATGTCCGAAGGTTTCCCTGTGGATGGAACTTGATTCGTTCGCATTCCCTATCCACCACTCTATTACTTATAAGCTGTCCTCGGTCATTTGTCATGACCTTCTTGGTGACAGGTGCTTCAGTGGCCTGCTCGCTATCTGCAATTGTCTGCAGTGGAGGCGACCATGAAGCTGGCAAAGTTTAGTCTTCCTAGGAGACTTTCCGCCAGTTTTAAGGACCATTTTCGAGAAGTCAGTATTGCTCGAAGTGAGTGGCACAATGCCTCTTGCTTCCGGTAAGAAAGACCTTCTTGGTGACAGGTGCTTCAGTGGCCTGCTCGCTATCTGCAATTGTCTGCAGTGGAGGCGACCATGAAGCTGGCAAAGTTTAGTCTTCCTAGGAGACTTTCCGCCAGTTTTAAGGACCATTTTCGAGAAGTCAGTATTGCTCGAAGTGAGTGGCACAATGCCTCTTGCTTCCGGTAAGAAAGGAATTTGCAATTGTTGTGCGTGTCCCAAACGATTCCCAAGTACTCTAATTGTTGAGTGGGGAAGAGCACTGACTTCTGGAGATTTACATACCACCCCAGAGATTGTAGGATATCTACTGCTAGATGCGATTGCCGACAAAGATCGTCCTTGGATTGGCTCGCAAGGAGGAAGTCGTCGAGATAAACGATTGTCCGAATACCTCGTCGCCTCAGTAGTTGGGCTACCCAATTTGTAAGGGTTGCAAACATTCTGGGGGCAGATGAAAGGCCAAAGGGCAGACTTGTCATCTGAAGTAATTGTCCTCGATAGACCAGTCGCAAAAATCTCCAATGTTTCTGTGCACTTGGGAGATGAAAGAAGGCTTGCGATAGGTCTATTTTCGACAACCAATTGTTTGGCTGCAGAAACTCTGGCACTTTGTAGTGGCTATGAGTTTGAACGGAACCGGGTCCAGGAAGAAGTTTAACGATTTCAGGTTGAAAATCATTCTCGAGGAACGGTCCGATTTGGGTGTTAGGAACATTTTTGATAAGAAGCTGGGAGATGACTCCGCGGCCTCTATAACGCCGAATTCGGTCATTTCCTTTATTTGAGAGTCCATTTCGGGTGAAGGACTCGTCTGGTATAGCATTAAGGTCTTTTTGTGTGGTAATATCAGAGGGGGAATTGAGATGAAAGGTATTCATGACGTCCAAACCTGTAGGGAGGACTTCAAGCATCCTCTGCGAAATGGTTTCTTGTCATTTTCGTGGATGCCTCCTTCTGTCTCCTTTGAGATTTCCTGACCGTGTGTTATTCCCTGCCCTGCCTCTTTTCCTCTTGAAGAGAAATTTGGAGCGTCTCTAAGGCCTCGATTGCTTTCCGCAGTGGGTCGTTGCTGCCCTCTAAAAAAATGATTCCTTTTCTGTACTGGAGCGTGCGGTTTCGATGAGGTGCTGGGTTGAGGGCACTGGGTCTTCACTGACAATTTGTCGGTGGTCCCCACTCTAGAGAAAAAAGACGTGAGACTGTCTTTGCCAAACAAGTGTTCGGTACTCGGCGGGAATTTGTTTAACCCCTCTCACATGCTCTTCCTTAACATGCCCTAGCACAGCTTTCCTGCGGAACTGGAGGGCCTCTGTCCGCCTCCCCCATACCGTCTGGAGGATGTCTTCCGAGACTTTCTGGTATGGCGAGTCCAGAGCGAACAGCGTTTTGACCTTTTCGAAAAGGGCTTTCCTCGCCAAGGTCGTGTCGCTCCGGGCTCCCCAGTTGACCAAGGTCTGAAGCCCAGACTGGAACTCCTCTTTCTGGATGAGGAGGGCGTGGGACATGGCTGCAAACGACCGCTCGCCTGAATAGGGGAGCTTACGTCGCACTGGCGAAGTTCATCGTTCACTGCCAGGTCGACGAAGGCCGGTTCTGCCAGGTACTTTTTCTGTACCTCGGCGTACCTTACTCCGGCCCAGTTTTCACTGTCGAAGTGCTGGAGCCTTTGGAGCGCTTCGACCCTGTTGCTCTTGGCCTTGGGGTGAGCTGGTTCTTCCACCGTTGTGGCGGCTTCCTGGAAGCTCAGCAGTAGCTCTTCCTGGGCCTCCTCATTCTCTTCCAGTCCCGAAGGTTGTTAGAGGAAGTTGCTGGAAGAGTTTCCTGTCGCCGATTCAACGAGATTTCCCATAGAACTGGCGGGCCAGTCACCGAAAACTGCGTTCGTCAGCATCACGATGTGGGAACCCCGATAATCTATCCTTGGGTCCAAGACAACCCTCAGCCGTTTCTGACGCCGCGGCGGTGAACCTGATTCCGAAGTGTCATATCCGCGTTTTAGTGACGCATCACCTGAATCCTGTGAGATTTCGTCGAGAGGTTGCCCTTTATTGTTATCACAACTCATAACATTGATTTTGATGTTATATAAAGTAAAAACTCCGTTAAAATAACGAAAAACGTTTTTCGTAAATATGACAGCGTGACATAACCAACAAAAATACGTATGCGAACTTTTAACCACCACAATATCACCTATTTTAGTTTTTAATTGTTCACAAGGACACAAGATGGTAAAATAACACTCTTTTAAATGTTTTTGCCCAGGAATATTGTCAATTTCACTCAAATTTTCGAAGGTAAAATCAACTGACATGTGACCACAAGGGGAAAATGACGCTTTATGAAAAATTGCGACCGGGTTATGGGGAAACTGGAAATAGGGAACAGGAAATGGGGAAAAAGCGACCATAGAGTAGAAAGTGCCTAAAGTGTAAAAAAGTGCAAATCAAAGACCCAGGAATAGACTAAAAAACCACATAAAAGGGGAAAAGTGATTGTTTCCCTCATAATATGGACTCCAGACATCTCTCAGAACACATAATGAAACCTACCATTCGGTAAGCTTTGGAGGTAATTGAATTTACTATTGATTTTACACTATATTGATTTTACACTATATTTGTAGCAACTTTGCAGTCTAATGATTAACACTTTGGTCTCATAATAATTAGAAAAGAGTGCATTCAATTCCCAACGAAGAACAAACAAAAACATCAATGACCGATCACAAAAGATCCATCCAGCCTTACAGAAAATGGTTCTTTTTGAGAAATTGGCCCTTTCTACAGTGGCAATCAAACTAGCAGAGGGCTCTTGAAGTGTGGTTCACATAAAAACATAAGAACTAATATTATTAAACAAAGTGCATGGTCACAAGATTATTTGAAAGTTACCTGAACATCTCTGGCCAGAAATTGTGTGAAGCCAGCCAAGACGTCTTGCCTCCATTCGGGGAAATCATTTACCAGGGTCTGCAGACTCTGGTAGGCCAAACCTCTCAGCTCCTCATCCATGTGGACAGTGAGACGGGACAGCATCTCTACCAGTTCCACTCCACTCATGCCATCAGGGATCAATCTGTGAGCAATAAAAGGCAGATGCTTACAAGTGAGTGGCAGTCAAACTAGAAATGTTTACAATATGTATTTTTTGAAGAAAATATGATTTGTATTTTCAAATATGAGCAAGGGTCAAAATTGAATCCAAAACATGTACATAATGAATGATTACATTATTTTTTTTCCAAATTAATTATTACTCAAATAATATTCACTAGATTTTATGCTTAGTTGAATGCATGGAAATACAAGGAAGAAGCAAAAGGCAGATCTCATTTTATTGTAAGATCTACTAAATTTACTGGTAAAAAGGTAAAAGCATTTAATGTTCCATTTAGGCCAGTTGGTAAAGTGCTTGCATTCCATGCCAAGAGCTTGAGTCCGAATCCTACCCAGGATGTCAAAAATGATTTCCTTTTGTCTATTTCAAACCCAAAATAAAACACCGGCAAGGTTTACTCAGCTTTTACAAGAAATGAGTACCAGTCCCCTAAGGGGCTGGGAAACCACCACTTCAACTAAAATGGTTGGCGCCCCTTACCTGTAAAAATGAATAGTTGCACACGCCACATGCAAAGAAAGTGTGAGATGAAAAAGAGGGAAGGGACGACCGAGAAAATATGGAGTGATCAGATTGAGGAGATTGTGAAAGAATGGGATATACAAAGTGAGCGTAAAAGAAGAAAATGCATGAAAAAGGTGATGGATATGAAGGAATTGAAAGAGGTATGTCAGGATAGGAAAAAATGGAGGCAACTCTGCAGAGGCTCTGGCCACCCCTAGCGGAATGGCGACAGAGTTACAGTTACAGCCACATGCAACCCCTTCTGGGGGACCACGGCAAGATGTTACACTAAATGTGTAGCTTAGTTACGTTTTGTAATATAATCTTCAATTAAATACCTTGGAACAGCCGCCACACAAGTCCTGAATAAATCGATTCTCGGTTTCCGATCGCCAGTGTTGATTTCTTGCTCCTTCGTCAAGTTCTGTGTATTGGTCATGATCAGTGGTCTTCCATAGTGTAAGTCCAGAGCTCTCAAGATATCAACCAGGATCCTCCTTATGTAAGGAAAGTAAGCGCTCATTCCTATCGACCTAGCCGTTTCATCAGTCAGCATTTTATTCAAGAATGTCTTCTTCACACGCAGGGTATTCCCAGAGGGCATTGTCCCAGTAGTCCTAGGCATCGGAGGCTCACCTTCTTTCTGTTGCAAGCTATCAGCGACAACAAGGAACGCTCTCAGCCCAATGGACATTCTCTCAGGCGTGAGGATTATCTTGATGGGTCTTCCAACCATGAGGAGATCAAAAACTATTTCACGCATTGCGAAATCCAGCCTCTCTTGTGCGATGAACTGTATAATCTTCACAAAGATGTTGAGGGGAGTATCACGGGGTACAACACCTTTGGAGCCCTTTGGAAAAAGTGAGTTTACAATGCTCTGCAAACGCGACTGGGTGGCTGAGTTGCTCTCACATTTGATTCTTATCATGTACACCCACAGAAGGCGATACAGGGATTCTGAAATCAAATAAAAAAACATTAAAAATGCTTACAAAAAATTGTAGCTTGATGCATGAAGACCCTTTCTCTCATTGGGATGGAAGTTCATAAATTGAAAATTCAAATTCAAAATGTATTTTCAGTTTGCATTCTAATAAAAGTTGTCCACATAAAAAAATTATGGATCAGCATCCTTAAAGTGATCATTGCTCACTGATGGAGCTGTCTTTCAAGCATATACTGTATGTGACTGAAATGTCATTGACGGCAAAGTTGTGTGAATGAACTGTGGTTCATATCGTGTGGACGAACAACAATGTTTATCTACACAATTTGTGTTTTGTGTGCATGCATTCCATGCCGAGAGCAAGGGTTCGATCCCAAGGTGTACTCAGCATTCACAAGAAATGATAGCCAGCCCCCCGGGAGCTGGGAAACCCACACTACAACTGGAAGTGGTTGGTGTGAGGCCGGCCCTCTTACCCATAAAAATGAATAGGTCCCGAATCCCCACATGCGACCCCTTCGGGGATAACGCAGGCAAGAAGTTACACTATATGTGTAGTTTAGTTGCGTTTTTTAAAGACCTGACTCGGTGAGACTGTGGATTGCTTAGTTATCTCACAAATGAATATTTACTCACCTAGAGCCACCCGGCACATCTTGGGATCTCTGTTCTTCAGGTGAGATAGGCACATGGCCAGGAAGTAGTGCCAGTTGGAGAGGAAGAACGTCTTTTGGGAGACGCACAGCAGACACGTGACCAGTGGAAACAGAGCCAGTCGGTGCTTGGACTTAGTGCTGGCGTCCAATGTTTGGCTGTACAGCATTTCAACAAAGTTCTTCAGGCATGGGACATTCACTTCATTCTTCACAGACTGAAACAATAATAATAGAAGTGTTATTCAACAAATGAGAAACACTATTGTTACGAGTGTATGGTAGTATTGGGACATACACCGACAAATATCAATGATATCTTTATTTTTACTATATAACAAATATATGGTTGTGATCCTTGTCATGGTATTTTAAACCGTTTTCCCCACCACTGCAATTACCCTATTGAAATTATTTATAATAAGCATGGACTCAGTTTTTGAACACATGTCCTGAATTAGATTTCTTCTCAGCAGGAATACATCACAGTTCTGTGCAACTAGCTTAGCAATCAGAAACAAAATATTGGTAAGCTTTTTTCCTAGTAATCCGCCTGTGAGATACCACAAGTTTTTCTTCTTTTTCACATGTGCAGACTCCATTGTATGATCGAAAGTAATTAAAAGCTCATGGTCACAATAATCACTGGCAAGGTGAAGGCTTGATCTAATCTAATCTAAGTTGCAAAGATATGTTACATAGGAGATTCACATTACATGCATTTTCACAACCAGACACGTAACAGATACAAGTTCGCACAGACACAAGTTCGCACTTGCACATGCCGCATGTGGACCTACAACATAAAAACCAAATCTCAAATGGACATACACCCTGCAACTCTTCCCGTCCTTCCCTGAGACAGGGGTGACATTGGCAAAGTGAACCATTTTTACAGCATGGGTGGTCAGCCGCATACCGCTTGATGAATTTCTAATAATATTACAAATGGAATTACCGCAGCTACAGGAACCAGAATTTCAACAAAGAGACCAGCCAAGGCATGCTTGACATCCTTGTCCTTCACATCCAGGAAGTATTGAGCGCACTCCTGGAGAAACTGGAAGGAAGCTTCAAACTCTTCAATCGGCACCATCTTCACCCGGAAGAACTTCATCCCCATCAAGAGGGATATTATACTCTGGGTTGTATGGGGCGAGGGCTCCCGGCTTTTCAGTTCCTGAAACATAAAACAATAGAGAGGATTAAAGAAAGAGTATGAAGGATTACAAAGTTAATGCCTTTACAATCAATAAAATAGTTTTAAGGCTTTCACAACTGGAAGATGACAATAGAGGTTTTTTTTCCGAGATCTGTTTGCCGTGGTCCATCCGAACTGGAGATCAAGGAAGTTACATACATATCTGTGTTGGTTTTTGTCAGTGTGATTTTGAAGAAACTGCAATTACCCAGTGTTTCTATATTAATATATATATAATCTATAATCTAAGTTGCAAGAATATATTCATTTAAAATTAAAAAATAATGTAATTTGTCATGTATGTTCCTTGACTTATAGGTTGTTATGCGGCTGACCACCCATAATATAAAAATTGGTTCACTTTGCCAATGTCACCCCTGTTTCAGGGAAGGACGGCAAGAGTTGCAAGGCTTATGTTCATTTGAGATTGGGTTTTTATATTGTAGGTCCACATGCGGCATGTGTTAGCGCGAAATTATACATATCTGCTTGTGGGAATGCATTTAGTATAAATCTTAAATGATATATATCTTTGCAGCTTAGATTAGATTAGATTAGAAAGCTCTCAGATGTATGCTCACAAACAAACATGTGTAGTTCACGCTTACAAATGCTGAATGTGTACTTACAAACAAAATCCAAATCTCAAATGAACATAAGCCCTACAACTTTTGCCGACCTTCCCTGACACAGGGGTGACATTGGCAAAGTGTAACTTTTTAGAAACAGTTACTGTAAGGTTTGTTAAGCTTTTTATAATGGTTATGTTTTTTAGATACACAAGTATTCTCCCCAGTAGCTTTTCCCAGTTAAAACATTATTCTTCAAGTCTTGAAAAATCACAGTTAATTAGAGTAATACAACGTAATTTAGAAGTCACTAATACCTTGAGTTCAGCGATAAACCTCTTGCGAACATTCATGAATCTCGATTGCGCCAAAACTCCAATAACTTCTGCGTATAAGTCAGCGATGATGTGAATATTTCCCGCGTTTGGACTGGCTTGAATCCTGAAAATATATTAAAGATCAAAGATATCAAACAGGAAAAATGATCATCATTCAAACATACTAATTACCAAGTGTTACCTAGTTAATCAAAACAATTAGTGACATATTGTGTATAAAAAAAAGAACACCTGTACCCTTAGTACGAGTTGCAAAACTTGAGAAAAGTAAAGTTTACAGAAAATATTAAAGAGTGATTTCTCCCAAAATCTGCCGCTTTTGTTTCTTACACTTTATGCTCCTAGCAAAAGAGTTACAGTGATGAAGAAAATCAAGTTCAAACAAACAAAAACGGCAGATTTTGGGGGAAATCACTCTTTAATAATTGCCGTACACTTTACATTACTCAAGTTTTGCAACTCGTACTTACTCCGTACTGACTCCATCTTAGCCTTCACAGTTTGAAAAAATAAAACATGAAATAAAAATGAGAAATAAATAAGGAGTTCAAAATATATTGTTGTGAATATGTAAGATATTAGTAGTTGTTTTTGGTTTGTCTGTGGTAGTTTCATAATAAGTCTATGAAGTCTCTAGAAATGAGTAGAAGCTTAGGTAGGTATCTAATAATAATTTGTATTTGTAAGAGATTAAGTGTTGAATCCAATATTCTGGTGAAATCTAGCAAGATTGTATTGTAATGTAAATAGTAGATTAATATAGGTGTACATAGAAGGAAGTGATAGCTATTATAAAGTTATGTCAAAAGTAGATTAATATAGGTGTACACCGTAGGTAGCAATAATTATAGGCTTAAGAAATGTAGAAATTAAATGATCCTTTGTAATCTTGAAGTTGGTAGAATGTTCGCGAGTTTGATGGCAAATTAGTCACTAGAGACTTCTGTCTGTGAAGTATATAAGGCGTAATGTTGAGTGCACCAAGTCAGTGAGATAGTCGCCTTTGATCGAAGAGTGTGAGCGGTGCTGAACTATGAAAATAAATTGATTTGCTAAAAGTGTTAAAATAAATATAAATTGTAAAAAAAATAAAGATCCTGAAAGAAGACCTGTATGTTTTAATTTAGAGACTTTCCGAACCCAAAAACACTACAGTATGTAACGAATCTCCATGTTTCGAGAATGATCTTAATAAACTGTATAAATTAGGACCACAATCCCTTGGAAGAGGACATATAAATCAGCCGTGTTACTGTTCAAGTGTACAAACCCTGTCGGAACCAAAAGTGAGAAAACAACTTGTGTAAAATAAAAAACCGCAGTTTTCATTAAATAGAACTCGCTAAAAACATAAAAATATTTTCTATTTATTGTACTTAATTTATATTAATTTCATTTAATTATTTTTAACAGCACAGCAGACATCTCACCCTTCTTTGTAGTTGAACCTCTTGAACGCTATGTTCTCGATGTACTGCACCAGGTCCTCGTGGCCCGGATGGAAGGGCAGCTGCTTGAGGACCTCGATCAGGGCCAGGCAGAAGAGAAACTCCACAGCCAAGTCCCGTCGCTCCGCCTGCAGCTCTTCACAGCTCCTCTCCAGAGCCTCGGCCACTGGACCACTTCCCGATACAATGTACATTATGCTGGAAGAATAGTCAGATTCTGGTTCATAAAAGATTTATATTTTGTGTGATGCAGATGTAAATGTCTACCGTTTACCCTGCTGCATTCACCACATAAAGCTCTGAAATATACAGCTGCGCAATACATTTTGTAGATTTAAAGACAGTTAATCTTTCTATTTTAATGTTCTCCCTTATTTTTAAACAGAAAAGCTGACCTTTTAAACTCCAGAATGCCGGAACAAGGATCCGCGCTCTTAGTACTTATAGTGATTTTTTTAGTTTTTACATAGAAATAAGATCAAAAATATTGTTTAAGATACTCCTATTGGATAAAACTACCCAAAAATAAACTCAAAGCATTCATTTTCGTTTATGAATATTTAAAAAAAAATATTCAATGTTGACCATGAAACTAAGGAGTTAAAAGATGAAATTCTAAATTTTTTCACATGACTCACACGCACAACAAAGAAAAGGTTTTGTTTACATAAAAAAGGTTCAATGCTTCCTAACATTTATCTACCTACCTGGCTAAGTGACGTGACTATTCATGATATTATGTCAATTTTTTTATACAATGTGTTTTGGTAACCATAATATTATAAGGCAGTCCAGTAAATACGTCACTCATGCCTCTTTACTAAATTATGCATTAAAAAAACTTGATTTCACTGTACATTGAGATAAAAAGATGGATATAAGATATGTTTGAATCTTTGGAGATATTTAAAATCAAAACCAAGAATTCGCTGGCACACTAGAGATTAATGTACGGGTAATCAAAGCACAACTTTCAAATGAACTCCAAACATTCAGAATATTATATATTTTGTATTGTTTGTGTATTAACACTGTGAAAATTCATACTGTAATAGTTTAAATTTTTTGAGGAATTCAAAAACACTGTTTATTTTCACATGAATATATTTAAAAACTTACTCTAAAGATTGTAATCTTTTTAAATATATTCATGTGAAAATAAACAGTGTTTTTGAATTCCTCAAAAAATTTAAACTATTCAGAATATTACTCGTAGTGAAATGTGACGTAAGCCTTAGCAAATTAAAAATGGTTTCCCGATAATCAGAGATTGTTGTCTAGTTCACAGCACTGTCAGCGCATACATTTGGCGGAAATACTGCATGCAGTACTTATAGGTTGGTATGAGGCTGACCACCCATACTGTACAAAATGGTTCACTTTGCCAATGTCACCCCTGTGTCAGGGATGGTCGGCAAAAGTTGTGGGGCTTAATATGTTCATTTGAGGTTTGGATTATATTTGTAAGTACACATTCAGCATTTGTAAGTGCGAACTACACGTGTTGGTTTGTGGGCATACATCTGAGAGCTTTAAATGAATATATCCTTGCAACTTAGATTGTAGATTATTATATATAGTACGGTGCACTTTGATGTCTAATCAAACTAGCCATATAAATCGGTCAACTCCACACAGGATAGGATTAGAAAACATGAAAATGAATACAAAATAAGGTAAAATTATACAAAACATTAAAAAAAATAGAGTAATTAATTTAATATCTCTCTAGCTGCCAATTTTGCAAATCAAACGCCACGTCTTCCGGTCTTCGCATACTTCTTACATTTAATACAAACTCATCATCTTTTCTAAACACTATCCTCTTTCATTATTAATCATTAAAAAAATACATATACATGAGGTTGATGTGAGGCTGACCATCCATGGGGTAAAAATTGTCTCACCTTTTTTATAAAAATGCACTAAGAGTTACAGTGATGATTCTTTTAATTATGGACGCATGCAACTTATGTATGCACAAACTTTCATGTACCTACCTAAATGCGTGCAAGAGGAGAAGCCTTTGATGTTAACTTATTAGTGCAACTTAGATTAGGTTAGATTATGATAACTTGGCAAGTATGTGACACATTTCAGAAGAATTTCCTATTAATATTCAGTAATATAATGGTTAAATTTACTCATATTCAAGGAAAATACTTTAATTTTGTCCATAACTACTTCTCGTTGTATTGTTTGTGTATAAAAGTTTGAAGTGCAGCAATTTTATCATACTCATCATCATCATCATTGGCTCTACAACCCTGTGTGGGTCTAGGCCTCCTCGAGGAGTTGCTTCCACCTTTCCTTCTCCCTCACTTTAATCGTTAATGGTCAATTAAAAAAAAAAAAACTTATTCGAGAACAAAGCAGTGCCTTGCTAATGAATTGTAGATTTTTCTTCCAGTTTGCAATTTTTAAAGCAACCCATTTATTTTGACTTAAGAAAGCAAGACTCACAATATATTTTTTCTTTGAATTTAGGGTTTTTATTGTGCGCAAAGGAATCAGTTTGATGCTTATGACATTCATTGATTATACTATGGATTGAGCCATTCGAGAAATTGTAAATTACTAATTTAGGCGAGCTTACCTCTTGTTCTTCTCTTGCTGCGGTTTCTTCGCCTGATCTGACACATGCAGAGAATGCTGCATTTGCTTCTCCAGCCAGCCAAACAAGGCTCTCAACAGAGAAGGCAGGCAGTACTCGGCAACCGTTCCAAAGGCACAAAGTATCTGATCCAACTGGGAGTCTTCACCGCGCTGAAGTGTCTTGGACAGTGGTTTCTCCTAGAACATGCAGAGAATTCTGTAACTGTAACTCTGTCGCCATTCCGCTAGGGGTGGCCAGAGCCTCTGCAGAGTTGCCTCCATTTTTTCCTATCCTTACATATCTCTTTCAATTCATTCATATCCATCACCTTTTTCATGCATTTTCTTCTTTTACGCTCACTTTGTATATCCCATTCTTTCACAATCTCCTCAATCTGATCACTCCATACTTTTCTCGGTCGTCCCTTCCCTCTTTTTCCTTTCACACTTTCTTTGTATACATACTTTGTCAGTCTATCATCATTCATTCTTTCCACATGCCCAAACCATCTCATCACATTCTTTTGTACCTTAACTTTCACATCCTCTTTCAAATTACATTCTTTTTTTACCCATTCATTCCTAACTCTATCCCTCAGAGTTTTTCCTGTCATGCTTCTCAAATGCTTCACTTCCACCGTACATACTTTACTCATTTCGCTATCGTTCACTGTCCATGCTTCACTTCCATACATCAAAGTCGGTAACAATATGCCATTGTGTACCGCTATTCTCAGATCCATCGTCAATCGCTTGTTCTTTGCTATTCTTCCTGTTGCACGGACCACTTGCTTGCCCTTACACATCCTATTCTCAAGTTCTCTTGTCATCTTTCCATTCTTCTCAAACATACTTGGTACAATATCAAATACACAACATTTTGTGGAAAAATAAGAAGTACAAGCAATCTATAGAGGCAAATAAACATTGGAGTAAACTAAAGTGGTGTTTCGTTTTAAAGTAAAAAAGTATATTTTAAAATTGTTAAAAAATCTGAATAAAAATGAAAAGATATGTGCAGTGAATGTAAGCGAAGGTAATGAATATTGATATTTTGAAGATCAGTCTGCGCGAAAGAAATAGTTTTTAAAACCATTTTTTTATTTTAAAAATACACTTTTGTGTGCCAGTTTTGAATTGAGATGTTGACTTCTCTTTGAGACACCACAAGGAAGTGACAATTGATTTATGAAAGAGTACACAGAAGTGGAGGCTTGTTTTCGAGGCTCTGGCCACCCGCAGTGAAATAACTAGGCTAAAACTAGGCTAACCGCTTGGTATGCGGCTGACCACCCATGCTGTAGGAAATAGTTCACTTTGCCAATACCACCGCTGTTTCAGGGAAGATCGGCAAGAGTTGCAGGGTATATGCTGATTTAAGATTTTATATTGAAGGTTCATATGCGGCATGTGCAAGCGCGAACTTATTCTGCCTGTGAGACTGCATGTAATGTGAATCCCCAAAGTTACATTTCTTTGCAACTTAGATTAGATATATATACAGAAAGCTGCCGGGAGGACGCGACGGAGAATGCTTCAGAAAAAAGGAGCAACTGGAGGAGGTCAGGAAAAGCCTATGTTCAACAGGGGACTCAAAACGACTGATGAAGAAGTGAGAAGTTTCCTCACCAACGGTTCCAGCATGACAATTTCCATTTTCCTTTCCGCTTGCACGGTGAAGTCAACAAACAATGTCCGCATGACAAATTCTCCAGACCGCAGATCCGTGTCCACAGCTGGAGGAGGCAGGCTGGGCCGCTCTTTGTGCGCGCCCCAGGGCAGCATGGTGCCTGCTCGGGGCGGCTGTATGGGTGGAAGGTCATCGTTCAAGGCTATTGTGGGATCGGGATCTCCGGGCCACTCCACCACAGTCTGAGACGAGGATTGAGAGGACTGGGGCAAGGCGTTTGCATCGGAATCGGCGTCGCTGGAGAGACCAGAGCATGGTTCATCTACAAAATGAAAACAAATATATATTTAAGACTACGTACTCATTTTACGTCATGCCCTGCATATGTATTGGTAAATTTAATAAAGTCAGTGTTAGTAATCAGAATGGTATGTTTATTTTTATTTGAATGGTAGATTAGATTAGATTTAGATTAGTATCAATCAGAAATCCAGTTTAAGTTCTCAATTTGCTGTTTGTTCTGAAGCGCTCTATAATCTAAGTTGCAAAGATATATTAACATTTACAATTCGCATGGATTTTAAATTCATGCCCACAAGCAGACATGTGTAAGTTTGAACTTACAAATGAAAGTCCAAACCTTTAATGAACATAAACTCTGCAAATTTTGCAGACCTCCCCTGAAACAGGGGTAACATTTACGAAGTAAAACATTATGTGCAGTATGAGAGGTCAACCTCATACCAACCTATAAGTCAAGGAATTGATAATGTGGCTAATATTTGTATTGCTGAGGTTAACTGTCAACTGTCAGTGAAGCAGTATGAACACTTAGGCCGACCCGCCTCGGTAGAAACCAACAAAATAAATATTTGTTGTTGACGAGCTCTAAGAATGCTTGTGAGCAATGAATGTCCTAGAAGGACGCTCCCGGAGTGCAATATTTTCTATTGATCGGGAACAAGTTAAAATTTTGACTCACCCATGGATTCCTCTGGTATTTCAGATTGATTGTCTTTAGTATCGGCATTGTCCAACGGCGGGCCTTGCTCTTCGTTTAACACTTGCATTTTCGGGCTGTTTTTAGCAACTATACCAAAGATATGATAGTCATCTCTCGACAGCAACCATCACAAATTTGTCAGTCATTATATTGTCAAGTTTCTGAATAATCTGAAAAAAAATCAATGTAAAAATAGTGAGTTATCAAAAACAGTTGAATATTTTGTAGAACATGCAATACATTGATTTAAATGTTTGTCAAATAATAATTGATAAAGTCATGACGGGACCGACCATTTACATATGTTCCTTATAGCTGTGACTTGTTATAAATGTGAATAGGTATATAAAGTACCCGCTTATAATCTTGCTGTTTACGTTGGGGTATTGGATTAAAAAGTCCGGTCGATAGCTCAGTTGGTAGAATGCTTGCATTCCATACTTGAGAGCAAGGATTCGATCCCCACCGAGGGTGTCAGAAATGATTTCCCGTTTTGGTGTTTATTTCAAGTCCTAAATACCGGCAAGGTTTTCTCAGCCTTCACAAGAAATGAGAACCAGCCCCCTTCGGAGCTGGGAAGCCCCCACTTCAAATGAAGTGGTTGGTGTAAGGCCGGCCCCCTTACCCGGAAAAATAAATATGTCCCGAATCGCCACATGCGACCCCTTCGGGAATAACGCAGGCAAGAAGTTACACTATGTGAAGCTTAGTTGCGTTTTGCGTATAAAAGCTTGCATATCATAAAGCTATACATTTTTTTTTATCAAATCGATAATTAAATATAATATAGGCATGCAGTAGTCAAACAAAACAATAAATGTGTCTTAGAGCGACAACTAACGCACACAACTATGCTTCACATATTGTGTAACTTTTTACCGCGTTCTTCGCAAATTGCTCGCATGTGGTGAGTGAATCTATTTCTTTTTACAGGTACGCCAACGACTTTAGTTGAAGTGGGGGTTTCCCAACTTACCTAGCCGGTATTTTATTTTGGTTTTGAAAAAACACCGAAACGAGAAATCATTTTTGACACTATCGTTGAGATTCGAACCCGAGCCCCCGGCATGAAATGCAAGCAAGCTATCGACAGGACTATCAACGATTAAAAGCCTTTACTTATTTATGGAAAGGCTGCAGCTGAGCCGACCAGGTACTGATCTTTGTCTTATTTTAGACATAATTAGATTGTTCTGAATTGTTATGTTTTCTTTTTTACCTGGGCACATTGAGTTGACCTTGTTATTCAGATGTTAGGAATATCCTAAAAGTGTGCGCGTTGTATCCGAAAACATTTACATGAAAATAAGCCAAACTAACATATCAGTAAGTACTTTATCGCTCATACCAGTCATGAACTCGCTATAACTTACTTTGTATATATTTAAAGTAAAAATGTGGCTTAAAAATTCTGATTGTCAGTCAAGAAATATATGATTACAATCAATATGACGATATTATAATTTCACTACTACTTCAATAATTATACCAGGATATTATTAATTAGATACATACAAATAGAAAACAAACAAAGACTAGAAGATGGTTTAGGCATGGGAATATAGAAGAAACCACAAAATATATTATGTCATGATTACATAAGTAATTTGTTGTAAATGTAAAATGTTCACTTTGATTATTGCAGTGAATTTTCGAGAAGAAATTATAAGATTTCCATGTCTAAATTATTGACAGAAGACGCCACAATGAAGGAGCAAAAATTGATCAGTTTGGTTCGTGTACAGACATTTATAAAGTTTTCAGAAGTCGAAATTGAGAAGTTGCGATATCGAGGGGTTCCTATACAAAACGGTGATGCATTGAAAATGTCAACAGTCTTTAATAATAAACGCCGAAATTACTCACTCTGTTTTGCGATTGTATATTTAGCAGCGAAATGACAACTTATTTTATCAGCTACTTCTGAACTTGCCGAAATAACCCCCGCGGTTTTTACAAACAATGCTGTGAACGATAAAAATAATCTTTTCCAGAAAAGTAAGAAAAATACTACTGTAACTGGCATGGCATGGGAAAAATAAAAGTACCTATGTTTAATGTTTTTGGATATTTTTAAAATGTTTTAAATTTTTCTTATTTTAAAGGTTTTGAAAGTAAAAGAACATTAAGCAATTAAAGTGTTTCCCATACTTATTGGCTTAAAAAAACATACCTTGAAGTGTGTAAGAAAAAGTGAAAACATGAATGTTGTTTCTAGTACAAATTCAACGATGGACTTCGCATAATATGAATCGACGTAGACAAATTTAGCCAGGTTGCTAAGGAGCATAAAAACTTTTTTTGTTGGTTGCTAAGAATCGTTATCTCATACAAATGTGACATATTTTGCCCGCCGAGAAAATGGTTTGTAATCCAAATTTGATCAGTCTATTTCTCAAAATGTAAAATTAAATATAAAACTGGGGTTTCTTTATATTTTGTGGGTCCAACATGACAGCATTTCGTCAGCTAAAGAAAACCATAGACAAGAACTGTGTACGCTGTAAGTGATATTATTTTACAGCCATGTCTATTTCATTCAGCCTACCATGAATGTCAAATTCTAAACAATACTTTTTATATAATATCGTATAAAACTACATTAGAAACAATGAATAAGCTACGCCCCCATAAAGTGATTGATTCTCTTAATACTTCAAAGAAATGCCATTTTCGTTTTGTTGTTTGCTCCTCTATCAAAATCACATCATTTTCAAATATGGCGGCAATTTTTCATCGTTTGAGTTTTTATTGACAAAAATTGTGTAAAAGGAATGTACCTCACAAATTTATTTTCATACTAAAACCAACAAAAAACTATTTTCATTACAAATACATAACGAGTTTCAATAGCAAGTACATACAATCTACAAGTTTTTACAAAATAAAAACTTACAATTTTCAAATTCATCGTCATGGACTCGGAACGGATGTTCTAAAATTGTTTTTTTTCTCGGCGGGCAAACGTCACAGGCATCTGAAGTAATGGATTGGGCATAAATTCCAAAAAATAAAAAAATGATGACGTCATAGCTACACATATAGTGTAACTTCTTGCTGCGTTATCTCCGAAGAGGTCGCATGTGGCGAGTTGAATCTATTTATTTTTACAGGTAAGGGGGCCGGCCTTACGCCAACCACTTCAGTTGAAGTGGGAGTTTCCCAGTTCCCGAGAGGGATGGTATTTATTTCTTGTGAAGGCTGAGTAAACCTTGCCGGTATTTTATTTTGGGGTTTGAAATAAACACCGAAATGGGAAATCATTTCTCACACTCTCAGTGGGATTCGAACTCGAGCTCACGGGGCGGAATGCAAACAGTCTACCAACTGAGCTATCGACCGGACTCGGCCTTACGGAAAAGGCAAACTCATCTTTTTATTGGTTTCTGAGGACTCTAGTAACGTAAACATGTAACGTTTGCCCGCCAGCTTGTTTTCAATTTTGTGCCGAGTCCATAAGAAAATTTTAACATGTTTATTCTTAAGCGACACGGCCGAGCGATGTCACATTTTTTGGCTTGCCTTTTGTACCGAATTCATTTGAAACATTGTCAATTTTTCTCAGAATTCGTAAGTAAATAAAATTATGTGTCCCTTACATCCTTAGCAACCCAGCCGGATTGTTAGGGAAAAGGTATACAAATATTTTTTTGTTGGTTGTCAAAGACGGCAGTCCCATATAAGATTGACGTTTGCTTGCCGAAAAAAAACTTCCATATTCAAGAAAAACCTCAATTCACTAATCCGATAAAACCATTGTTATAGTATAGGTAGGTTTTTCTTTTTTCATTTTCTCTTCGATTGATTTATATATTTTTTCAAATGTGTTTTTAATGCTCTTATTTTACTTTTTTTCTGAATTGAGACAAGAAAAAATCATAGATACATAGGTACCTAATCGTCATTATTAAACTTTTATTTATTATTCATGTTTTACCAAACAAACCTACAGTCTATAATAAATAAATCACTTTTGTGTTCTTTCGGGTTTGACCATGTTCCACTTGCAGCTCCCACATCTGCCGACGTTTCGCTTTCACGAGCAGAAAGCATCTTCAGGGCGAGTTTTCTCAGCGTTAAACTTTATTTAAACCTTCAGTCTCTTGATATTTTTTATGTAGGTACTTACATATTTATTTAGATAAGAACTTACTGACAAAAAAAGAATTAATAGACTTGTTGAGATCATTTTTGATTAATTTATTTTCGTAGAAAAATACAAATTCCTTATACTTTAAGAATAAATATTAAATGACAATTCAAACGCCCCTCAGACAATACGTATTACAACATGAGGCTGACCACTCATAGGTAGTACTTACTATAAAAATGGTTCACTTTGCCGATGTCACCTCTGTTTCAGGGAAGGTCGGCAAGAGTTGCAGGGCTATGATTCACATGAAAACAGCGCTCACCAAATAAATTATCGTAATATTATTATTATTTTATTAAACATTCTTAGTGCACACATCTTCCATAAGAATCAAATGTGTTTATTACCTTTTCACACTACACGCATTCCGCTCGGATATGTCTATGTTAACTTGGTGTGCAATAGTGGATGGGCTTGTATGGGAGCTTAGAAAATGGTCATTAGTAAGAAAGAGAACAAAGGTCTTTACAGTTGCATTTCCATCTGTACAAAAAAACTTGGGCGAATGTAATAATGTTCCTGGAAAGTTAGTACTATTGCGAATAATAATGGCTGCCGAACCAGTCCGATCATAGCTAGAGTTGACAGATTTTAAAGGAAAAAGGCATTATTTTAAGGCGTTACGGCATGTGTTATATTGAGTGTCGAAACACAAAATGGATTTGAACAAAATGACTTTATTTCGTATGACTACACCATTGCAATGTTTGACAGGACTGAGACAAATGTGGGCTTTAGTATGTATCAATGCAGTTAGTTAGTTTCTGCTCCTCTATCTTATTACTCAATGGAGCTTTCAGAGTAGCCCCTATTCTATCCGGCTGCCGGATAGCCAAGCAAACGCCAGGTGAACAATCCGGGCAGAATGCAATCTAGTGTGAAAACAAAATCACCATAGGCGATCAGGGCTGGAAGTCTCATCACCACGGTAATTCTTACCTACCGAATATCGGTAATATTTGTATGAAGACTAATCAGCTGTTAACTTGCGGCCATCAATGCGGCCGAACTAATGTTCTCCGTCAGTCTTGGGTAGTGCGTGCGCTGTCGCTGCTCAATACTCTGGCCTCCTGAGCCCCACACCTGGATATATTTACAACTGGTGTGGATCGCTTACTATCAGAGTCTGTATGTATATTAGAACGACGTATGGATGCGTAGATTAATGTTTCTGTGTATTATTCTATTATGTCTGCAATGTTATATGTATTGTGACGTTATGGTATTTCACTGTCTGTCCTGTATATATTTGTTAAACAAATAAATCTTGGATTGACAGGTTTTCATACAAATATTACCGATATTCGGTAGGCAAGAATAACCGAGGTGATGAGACTTCCAGCCCAGGGCAGAATGGTTTGTGTCTGAAATGGGCCTTGTGTATTATTCTTCCTTTGGGATGATGTCCATCGTGCCAGCCTCCTTTCCACCTTCCTCCACTTCGCTGCTGGCTTTTTTATTGGCTCTGTGTCTCGTGTAGAGGGCGTATATGATCCAGACTATGGCCCAGGCTAAGCCGACGGCAATCAAGGTCCACGTGACAGCGTCCAGAATCACCAAGACATCAAACAGATCGTCATTCAGCATCTCAATAATGTCGTCTGGCAGCTCCAAGCCCTGAAATAAGAAACGGAAAACGTTTGTATTTTTTTTTGTAGTGCTACAAGGTTATACAAGCATCGATCAATGTAAAATATGGAAGGTTGTTCCTTGACTTATAGGTTGGTATATGAGGCTGACAACCCATACTGTAAAAATTGGTTCACTTTGCCAATGTCACCCCTGTTTCAGGGAAGGTCGGCAAGAATTGCAGGGCTTATGTTCATTTGAGATTGGGTTTTTATATTGTAGGTCCACATGCGGCATGTGTTAGCGCGAACTTATACATGTCTGCTTGTTGGAATGCGTTTAATATGAAACTTAAATTATATACATCTTTGGAGCTTAGATTTAGATTGACATTTAGATTGTGGGTTCAAATCCCGGCGGAGCACAAAAAAAATAACATTTAGACATTCAAATATGCTCTTGGCTGGGTTGAAAAATTCATCCAACCTTTACCAAATACCGGTCACTAAAGGCCCATCCAGCCTTACAGCAATTGGGTCTTGCTTGAGTATTGGCGCTTTGTTGCGACGACCAAGCTCGTAAACAACACCTCTGCGGCACCACAACAAGTGTCATAGACTCCTAGAGTCTCTGAAATCTAAGGAGTCTCCCACACAGAATTTATTTAAAAAAACATGGATGGCATACGTCTTTTTCTTACCATAGTAACAAACGTGCCATGAACACGCAATAATATTATATCAGCAACGGAAAAATGAGACACAAGATACTAACGTCATGCGTAGAAAAGAGACATAAACATTTATTTATTTATTTATTTATTTATTGAAACAATATAACATGACAGTTGATACCATAAAGTTATAATGCAATACAAGTATTATAAAAATAAACAATATTTTATGCAAAAGAAATCAAAACAATATAAGTGCATTATTCTAACATTCGTCTTTCTAGCAGAACCTTCCATTCACACATCAGTCCATTCATTCTAGTATTAAATATATCCAGATGTGGTGAGGACGACATCAATTCGTTTATGAGCGTTTGCGCTCGCGAAACAAATGAATTGCGAAGAATATTGGTTCGGCTCGCGGTGACATTAAAAAGCCTATGTGACCTGGCTCTGATAAATGAGTCAGGTACATAGAGCGTCAAGAAGCGGTCACTCAACACTACACAATCAACCTCACTCCTAAGAAGTTTGAGGATGAATCTCGCAAGTGCCAGTTGCCTTCTCAGGAGTAAGGAGTCAAATCCGAGGTGTCCCTGTAAGAATGCAGTGGGATATAGGTAGGGATAATATCCATAGACTGATTTGTAATACTTTCTTAAAAACATTTTTTGTACCTGCTCTAGCATAAGAATATATTTACTCTCATGAGGAGCCCAGATTACTGCATTAGTTTCAAGGACACTTCGTACCAGTGCAGTGTATAATGTCCTAATGGCCATGGCCGACATCATTTGAGTATTACGCATGACAAACCCCAACCTCTGGTAGGCTTTGTCCCTTACATTATTGACTTGGGTATGAAAGTTAAGTTGGATGTCAAAGATAACGCCCAAGTCCCTAACGGTACCTACGCGAGTTACAAGTTCATTGGCAATATGATATTCATGGATAAAAGGGCATGACAGAACATGACAGTTGCCTGTAAACTGATTATAACCAGACCTAGGTTGTACAAAGATAACGCCATAGGCAGACCCGGATTAGCCCCTCTAGGGGCCCTAGTGCGGGGCAAAGCTCGGGGCCCCCTATATGCCCCCCCCCCCTCTTCCATGAAAATCCCCCCCCCCTTCCCTCCTACTTTTCCATAACCTCAAAGATGCATATATTTTCTGAAAAAAAAGTACGTTGAAGTTTTTTTATACAATATTTTTAAGCTTTTGGGGGGCCCCTTGGTAGCGTATGCCTCATAAGACTTACACCCCAAAGATATTTTGTTGTAATGCTTGTAAACTAATTTCTATACAGTCTGTCATCAGGGATCCCTTTGGTCACAAATGCCCGGAAAGACCTGGGCACTAATAATAATATAAGAGTTTTGTTGGCCCTGTGGGGGCCCCCTGAGTGTGGGGGCCCTGGTTCGGTTGTACCGCTCGAACCGCCCTTAATCCGGGCCTGGCCATAGAGTGTCATCGACTCTCTTTTGGCACACGAAATGTTTGAGATGCTCCATTTAATCTACTAAAATTGGTAAGTATTTTTGGGAGATGGGTTGAGAATCGTCGTAAAAAAATAATCAAGCCCCAAGGGCGTCACTGTAAAAATAGCTTTAAGAAGCCTTTGATTTTACTATGATAGAAATAAAATATTACTGTTTTCGTATTAAAAGAGGTAATAATGACTCAACATGAATTAGTAGCAACTGAATCCTGATAATCAGAGTTTAATTACCCTTGAATCAAAGCTGGTGATCTTGCACACAACTGGGTTGGTGTTGTCATAATCAGTCCTTAATATATCTTTGTAACTTAGATAGAGAAGGTTAAGGGCATCCAGTTGTAACTGTACTTGTAAGGCCACAGGTCGTACCCCAGTGCTTGTTTGGCTTGTCTACCATTTGATTCAAAGATGACCTTTCAATGAAATTATCTTGTGAATCACAATCTTCACAATCTGAGCTAAGAAAAAAACGTACAACACGAAAATGTTAGAATTGTTGTATGTATTTTAAAAATCAATTTCCAGTTTTCATACAACACATTGGTCCAGTATACACACAAACATTGCTCATGTGAAATGACCCCTGGACATAAGACAAACAAGCACTGAGGGGACGAGATGTAATGGCATGTATGTGATTACCTCATCGACCCACAGTATGGGGAATAAGGCCGTGCTGACGTTGCTGGTGATGGTGATGCTTCTCACCGGCCTAGAGAACATGTTGAACTGGATGCGCTTGAATCCCCGCAAGGGCACGCCCGTGTTCTGAAACATAACATTATTATATAGTTCTGATTTCATGTCGGTGCTATGGCCTAGAGCAAGGGTCGGCAACCTTTTGTTGTTAAAGGGCCAAATATTTTACGTGGCATTTAGTGCGGGCCGCACTTGGGCAGTGGCTAACCTCCCCCCCCCCAAGATAGTTAGATCAGAGATTCCTTTTAATTGACACATAAATTTTCACGAACATTATCCAGATCCAAAACGAATGGGTTCCTGATCCAATTGAACTCTGAATAATCTTCTTTAAAATATTCTTTAAATGTTTCAACGATCGATTGGCTGTGATTTTTTTTTATGTCATTGATTACATTTTCACTCACAATAAGTTCATTTTCAATTACAAAATTTTCCAAATTAGGATATGATGCCAGGTTCTCATTCGATACGCTCCTTTTAATCATTTGAAATTTTTGTATTGTTTTTTTATTTATATATTTTTTTTTAATTTACTGAAAGCCGTGTCGGAGGGCATGTAGTTCTCCGGCACGTGCGTTGCGGCGAATATCTTACGGGCCGCACCAAGACGCCTCAAAGGCCGCAGGTTGCCGACCCATGGCCTAGAGGTCAAATCGCCAACCTTGACCAGGCCCTGATTAAGGGCGGTTCGAGTAGTACGACCGAACCAGAAGCGCTATTCTGTTAAATTCCTTACGACCTTATGGCGACGAGCTGGCGATTCGTGTCCAAAAATAAGGAATACTGTGATTTTTTTTTATCTATAGAGTTCTTTCACAAGCGCTAGCAATCTCCGACTTGTATGGATATCCAAAGTGTAAGGAATTTATCAGAATAGCGCTTCAGGGCCTCCACGACCAGGGACATTAAAAGAACACTGAAAATTATGTATAAACTCATTTTGATTACTTTTGACCCAAAAGGCCACGTTTCGTAGGGACCAAGACAGCCTAAAGTCCCAAACGACCTGAATGGGGCCCAAAAAATTTCAGACAACAAAAAAAATAGTATCTGTTAAGGAGATACTATGGTTCTGCGGGAAACTAAACAGAATTTGAAATTTGTCTTATTGTGATAGGAGATTGTAGTTTTTTGCTCACCGGCTCCAAGTCCAGGATAATCTGATGTTTTTCAGGATCTGGCTGGAGACCTTCCACGCTGTTTTGATAGTCTTTATGGGCTGTCCATAGATGGGGGAAAGTCGCAACAATGTGAGCATCTGTAAAGTAAAAAAAAAACCTTAGATACTCTAAACAAATGACTCACTTTTGACTGGAGTTATGATTCTTTGTTTTTTTAATAATTCGTGAATAGGAAAGCAATTCACCAACCCATTTTTGCCTTATCAGGTATAGGTATTTACATCTTAAAATTATTTTTAATTAATTAATAATTACCAAACGGCATCTGTCGAACCAGGTTTAAAGCTATCGTCAATAGGACACGGCGGGACTCAAACTTGCACTTGTTTCAATAACGCTAATTTGAGTATCAACGCTTTATCTCTAGGGCCTAGGCCTTTGACCAGGGGTCTTTTTGAATCTGAATATTAAAAAATTACAATTCACAAAATTTAAAATATTGTAAAGAGCCACAATATTCACGGACTGATGACAGTGTCGACTTGGGGGGGGGGGGGGAGGAAAGCGAGTGTAAGTGGCTGAGAGATAGAATCGGTGCCTAATTCTCATTAATCGATTCAGAACGGTTTTTAAATGTTTTTGTTTGTTGATAAAATAAATAATATTTGCGTATGAAGCTAAAGAGCCGCAGCTTCATATCCAAAGAGATGCATGTGGCTCTCGAGCCGTAGGTTGCTGACCCCTGCCATAGATAGACCATTCATCGACTTTCTTACTAACAAAATAATTTAAAAACAGATTCATGTTTATAATTGTCTGTTAACTGAATAACTACTCTTTACACCAAGGGTGTCTCTTGGAGCATTTGGTTATGATGATAACGAAACGTCGAGAAAAATAAATTATCGCAGTTAATGCTTCATCATCTATTTTTTAATTAATTTGTCTTCCGGCTGATATCTCAATTGGCAGAACGTTGATAGTCCTCTGGTTATCTGGTCCAGGGTTCGATCCCCACCAAGCTTGGCAGAAACTACGTGCAGTTTAAGTATTTATTTACCAGCTACTTGATTTTCAACGTATGATATGATATGATGATGGATGATTTATTTCCTGTGGCACCATTTAATGGTCCAGGACCTTCTCAAGGGCGACATGGCTTCTAGGAAAAAGCAGTGTCCTCAGTCCCTTTCTGAAGGTGGTGGCAGGCTGGTTCGCGCAAACACCGACGGGAAAATTATTCCAGGCAACCGGCCCGGCCACCGCAAAGCTCCTGTCTGCAAAATTTGATGTGTTCGCTCTCTTGGGCACTATGACCTTGTTAAAAGCAGTGAGGGCAGAGCGCAGTGGCTGTTTTGAAGCCTTATCGACAATATACAACAGAGCTCAGCGAGATATGGGGGTGCCGTGCAGTTCAGGGTCCTATGGACAGTTTAGACAGCTTACGTAGTTGAGTTTTTCGCTACGTTTCTTACGCAGGGTAAACCTTTTTCCTGCAGGGAAGCCTTTACAGTGAAGTAGTTGGTGGGTGTCGTTTCTGTTTCAGGGAAAGTCGCCAAAAGTTGCATGCAAAATGTGTAAGTGCGAACATTTTAAATTAATCTTGTTAATAATTTTGTTACGAATGTATGAATTTATGTCTGTGTCTGTTCACTTACGATTGTGTGTTTTTATTTACTGGTATATGTGTGTCTAGAATGGTCGTCTTGAATGTTTGTACCTACTCGTATTTTTCTCGTAAGCTTCTGCTCGAGACAATTCTGGCATGGTCTGATGTAAGCTATAATAGCCTTTAATCATCTATAAATACCGATTGCAGTGCTTTGAAGGGATGAATACCCGGTTAGTACCTGAGCGGTAGAAGTACAAAAGTTCACACTGTGAACCAAATGTGAGCTAATTCATAAAATAAATTTAATCGAAGCTTTATTAAATTGCACCCAAGTGAATTGTAATAATACTTTAATTTAAATACGACAGCATTATAACTTTATAACTGACGTATAGTCAGGTATCTATTGTCAAAAGTATGTCGCAATTTGACATTATACATACATAGGTGTGCTTTAATGAGGCAACTCGTACCAATGTTGGCTTACAGATTTCCCAACGTATCGTATCCCATCTTGACCCGAGACGTGTGTGCAACACAGAGCATACGCAAACCATTAGAAATATACAAAACATTGTATCACAAAGCTATAATTAAGTAATGAAAAAAAAACAATAAAAATTACACCCTAAGTTATGGATAGAGAGATATTAGGATGATTTTTTTGGTGAGCGCGGTTTTTGTACGTATTACACTTCAATAGCCTGTTGCGATAAATATACAAAGCGTCAATACACAAGAAAGACGCATTTGCTGTAAGGCTTAATGGACCGGTCTTTGGTAAATGTAAAAGTACATTTTGAAAATTAAATTTAATGTTTTTCATATATTTTAGGGTGGATTTATTAACACAGTGAAAGTCAATTTTTAATTATTGAAAAAATTCAAATGGAAACAAAGTTTTAATTCACTTATTTATTTCTTTTTTGTGCTTCTTTTGTGCATCTTCAGGAGCAGATTGGTTAATGTTTTTCACTCGTCTCCGAGAATCGAACCCATGACCTTCCGATTACCTTTCGTAGCGTGAAGTTTTGTAAATAACCCTGTTTGTATTTAATGGAGGCGACTTATTTTTTTAAAAATGTGCTATAATTGTGTGTTTTTAAAGTGAAATTTTCATAACTTTGCTATTATTGTGTATTCCTAACGTTAATTTTTCGTACAAAAAAATTATAATCCATAGATCAGCTATGGATAAAAGGTGTTGCGAATAACACTATTTTGGATATGTGACTCATTTTTTTTGAGATTTGCTGTAATTGTGTGTGTATTTTTTAATATTAGTATCTAGTGAAATAAGCTTTGGCGGACATCGATAGAAAATAGGAAAATTAAAATAAAATTCTCCCTCCCTAAACCAATAAAAATTAATTGTTTGATTTTTCCCTTTTTTACCATTTTTTTTTTGTTTCAGATTTTATACTTATTAAATAAAAGTACCGAGTTCGTGTAAGTAAATAAATCAATGTTAAAAATAGAACTATAATACTTGTAGAACAACATTTTACTTATCAACCATTTATCATAGGTGTATTAAAAATCAATTAGTTTATTTGAGTCGTCCAAAGGCGGCAATCTAGGGTGTTTTGTCAAAAATGCGATAAGTGTAATTATAGACCGGTCCGTAGTTCAGTAGTAACACTGCGGACTCTGAATGGGAAGGTTGTGGGTTTGAATCCCGGCGGAGCACAAAAAATATACTATTTATATTTTCAGGGTTTAAAAATTCATAAACCTTTACCAAAGACCGGTCACCAAAGGTTCGTCCAGCCTTACAGCAACTGGGTCTTGCTTGAGTATTGGCGCTTTGTAGCGACGACCAAGCTCGTACACCTCTGCGGCACTACAACAAGTGTCATAGACCCTTAGAGTCTCTTGAATCTAGTTAGTCTCCCGCTCAGGATTTCTTAAATATGTGTCTCATTTTTCAAATAATTATAGATTGCCGGTTTTGGTTCTACCCGACTCATTTTACCGTCGCATACTTACTTGATGTCAAATTGGGTACAAGTATCATTCAAAACGGTGACAGGTTACAGCGGCACAGTGACAAAACGACACATGACATAACAACATATGACAGAACATCACAGGAAAAAAATCACAATATGACAAAACATCGCATACCTAAAACAGAACATACAATAAACGGCACATGGAAAAACATCACATGACAAACATCGCAAACAACACAAACATTTATTTTGCCTTTTATGAGTCCTTGACTTATAAGTTATAGATTATCGTGGGACTACCTACCTCCCCTGTCTTGTGATGTTTGCCATAGTAATGTTTAATCATAGTGATGTTTTGTCATGTGATTCATAATTGATAATTCATAAGGTCCTTATTGTTTTTATCGATATGTACAAAGTATTACAATAAAAATATTTTTAAAAAATCTAATTACAAAAAATACTCCCCAAAGTAAGCATAGCTTGTGTTTTGGGGTGGATTCCAACTTATCTTAACTTAAAATTAATCACTTCATAGATAAAAATCATAAGAAACAAAAAAAAAAACAATATATACACCATTTAGTCATTTACTTAGCAAAAACAGGAAGACAAAAAATAAAATAAAATAACATAAAGAGGTAACATGTGATGTACTATCATTGTGTCGTTCTGTCATGTGTCTTTCTGTCATTGTGTAGTTTTGTCATGTGTCGTTATGTCTTGTGTCGTTCCGACATGCGCCGTTTGTCTTGTGTCGTTATGCCATGTTATGTTCTACCATTGTGTCTATAATAATCTATAATCTAAGTTGCAGAGATATATTAACATTTAAGGCTCTTATATGCATGCCCACAAACGAACACGTGTAGTCCGCGTTTACAAATGCTGAATGTGTACTTACAAATAAAATCCAAACCTCAAATGAACATAAGCCCTACAACTTTTGCCGACCTTGCCTGACACAGGGGTGACATTGGCAAAGTGAACCATTTTGTACAGCCTCATACCGACCTATAAGTCAATGTCATTTTGTCAAATGGTGTTCTATCATCATGAGTTGTTCTGTCATGTGTCGTTATGTCATGTGTTATTTTGCCACTGTGTCGTTCTATCATGGAACCATTGAAAACATACATTTTCTCGACTCTTTATTGATGAATACATGAATATTTATCGATACGCAGAAGTATTTTCAGATGCCCAGCTCATCGTCGAAAATAGTGACTCCATGCGCAGATCCATTATCCTGAATTGTGCATATTAATTTGTTAACAAACAAGAATCCTTAAATAATGATGAGTAATGAAAATTATGTATTTACGCAACGCAACGCAAACGCAACAAAGCTACACATATAGTGTAACTTCTTGCCGCGTTATCCCCGAAGGGGTCGCATGTGGCGAGTTGAACCTATTTATTTTTACAGGTAAGGGGGCCGGCCTTACGCCAACCACTTCTGTTGAAGTGGGGGTTTCCCAGCTCCCTAGGGGGCTGGTTCTCATTTCTTGTGAAGGCTGAGTAAGCCTTTGAGATCGAACCCTTGCTCTCGGCATGGAATGCAAGCATTCTACCAATTGAGCTATCGACCTTTTGACGAGCTTGATCGTCGTCGCTACAAAGCGCCAATTCTCAAGCAAGACTCAGTTGCTGTAAGGCTTGATGGACCTTTGGTGACCGGTCATTGGTAAAGGTTTTATGAATTTTTCAACCCAGCAAAGAGCCAATTTGAAAATATAAATGGTATATTTTTTGTGTTCCGCCGGGAATCGAACCCACAACTTTCCCATTCAGAGTCCGAAGTGTTACCACTGAACTACGGACCGGTCAATGAGGTCGTAACATTTTTGAATTTGAAATGTGCGGTCCTCATTCTTCAAGTGTATCTTTAATTGTATTACGTGTCACATTGAATAAAAGATAAGTAGCATTTTTTATAGTTGTTACTTGATTTTGCGGATAATCTTTTTTTGCCGTTCCTATTGCTACCTCAGTTGTTCAAATGGCGTTAAATTTTCCTCATATCGCTGTATTCACTTTAATTTTGGCTTATTATTATAAAACATATCGACGGTTAAAAGGCAGTACATACAATAAATTGTTCAGGAGAGCAGTTTAAAGTTTGAGATTGCAGAAAAATGGTATGACTTTTTAATTTTTTATCATATCGTTAAAATCAAAACAGCTCTAATATTAAAAAAAAATAAAGGCATTTATTGGCATTCCTATTAATGTGGTTTTACGATGTTTTACTTTTTTTTTTGTCACAAGCGCCTTTAGGACAAAAAATGCCAAAATCTTGTAGGTTACACCAAAACCATACTTCGAAAACGCAGTTGTTTGCTTGGGCATAAACAGCACAAAGGATGCTTATGCCCTACTGCCTTTTAACCGTCGATATGCGTTTACATATTTATTTAGATTCGGACAACCATTGAAAATGCAAATTGGAAATGTAAAAAAAACATTTTCTTATTGGTTGCTAAGGACAGCATTTCCATACAAGACTGATGTTTGCTCGCCGAGAAAAAAAAGTCCAAATTCAAAAAAGTTTCCATTTCAACACGGGTTAGCCGTTGCGTAATAGCCATTACATAACTGGCTGTAGAAATGTATGGCATTGTGATACCGTTAGACGTTCTTTATTGAATAAATTACCAAATGGGAGTAGAAAAAACTTGTTCTTTCTTAATTTTATATTTATTTATTTTTCGTTCACATAATCCTACTCGTATCACATACTTGCTTAATAATATTCTTATTTATTAAACTGTAGGAAATAATATCACGTTTTTATTAATATTGATTACCTTTTATTAATGTTTGCTATTGATTACTTCTGATTAATTTTACAAGAATGTAAGGTAAGTCATATTAAACGTTCCTAGAACCTGATAAGACTGGAGTACAAAATATTTTTCTTAATCTAGCAATTTCAGATCAGCATCCAAAACACTTCCAAGTTTTACAAGAACATTTTTTTTTTTTTAGTAGAGTATCCTTAAAATATTGTTTGAATATTTAATGTCATTTAAGAAGTGTGAAATCTTTTATATTTGGACTACAATGACCAGATTTTCATTTGGTAATATATTTGATTACGTACCTACAGATTTATAATAATCTATAATCTAAGTTGCAAGGATATATTCATTTGAAGCCCTCAAACGTATGCCCAAAAACAAACACGTGTAGTTCGCGCTTACAAATGCTGAATGAGGGCTTACAAATAAAATCCAGACCTCAAATAAACATAAGCCCTACAACTTTTGCCGACCTTCCCTGACACAGGGGCGACATTGGCACAGTGAACCCTTTTTTACATTTGATTTTAAAATATCAATGAATACATTATTTTGGGCTTTAATGACTAAGTTTTTCGACTTATGTGTTTGTAAATAAGTGTATAATCAATGAAAAAAGGCTAAAAATTTATAAAATTTTGTTAAATAAAAATTTAGATCCATCATATGCTATAAACTTCGTAATCAGAATGGCAAAAATATCATTTATTAATAATTAAGAATAAATAAAGAAATTTACAAGAAAGCTTAAATAAATTTTAAATATAATGTTTTACCTTTAAAAGAAACAAGAAATTAAAAGATAAAATATTTCTTGTGATTTTGGAAGGAAACTCTATTTCATTAGTTCACAATTTATGCGCTTAAATTAATATGAATAAAAAAATAAGAAGATATAAGAATTAAATATTGAAAAATATATATATTTTAAAATCCCATCGATCCTACGGTAAACTTAAATAAAGAACCTAATATACTTATTTAAATTTCCTATCTACATTTACGCTTTGAAGTTTTAAAGAAGTTTCTCGATACATTTAGACACTCATGTATGTTTCTATTTAATTATGATCAGAAAACGAGTTATCACTCTTGGTAAGATCATAATGAGTCGGACAACAAACTTGAGTCAACATTAAAATTATTACAACCAGTCACTAAAATATTGAGTGTTTATCAATAATATCTGAAAATGCCGTGAGGATCGAAGGCTGTGTAAGGTTTTTTCGCTTGAGCTTCACTCCCCGCTCTGAGTATTTCTTTAATCTTTAGCTCAGTAGGACTGGGCGTAGCACTTTCACTTCTAGTTCTCACTGTATTCACAGAAACTCCAAAGTTAAACACTGGCTTTGGCCTGAAATTTACGTGATTGAAACTAGGAGTTTTTGTGGTCGTCGAATAGCTATTATAGAGGTTTGTAGTATTTTTATAAAAACTTTGCACGACTGGAATCCTTGTGGTTGTACTGGATGGCCCCTTGTAGGAGTAAGTAAAGAGTTTTGTGGGGAAGTATGTGGAAGACGTAACAGGCTTCGGCTGGAATGGCACATATTTTTTGGTGGTGCGAATGAAAGGAACTGCAGTCGTCCTTGACACTTGCGTTGGAGTGGTTCTAACAGTTCTGGCTGTTGTAGTTGTAGTCCGAGGGGCTTGAGTTGTCGTTGAAGACAACAATGAAAATCTGTGACCCAAGGTTGGGAATGTCGGTTTTGTTGTTTTCCTCTCAAACGGTCTATACGTGAATGTCACTGGCTTATAAGTTCCCACACTTTGTTGAACAGTTTTTTCAGTTGTGCTCTGAACAAACGCTGGGAATGTCGGTTTCGTGGTTTTCCTCTCAAACGGTCTATATGTAAATGTCACTGGTTTATAAGTTCCCACACTTTGTTGAACAGTTTTTTCAGTTGTGCTCTGAACAAACGCTGGGAATGTCGGTTTTGTTGTTTTCCTCTCAAACGGTCTATACGTAAATGTCACTGGCTTATAAGTTCCCACACTCTGTTGAACAGTTTTTTCAGTTGTGCTCTGAACAAACGCTGGGAATGTCGGTTTCGTTGTTTTCCTCTCAAACGGTCGATCCGTAAATTTCACAGGATTATAAGTTCCCACACTCTGTTGAACAGTTTTTTCAGTTGTGCTCTGAACAAACGCCGTAGAAGTTGGCACCGTTTCCGTAACTGGAATGTATTTCTTCGTACTAGTTATGGGTAGAAGCTTATCGATATCAAAGACAGTACTAAACTTTGGCCGATAAGGTGGAAGCACTTTCTCTGTTACATTATACTGCTCAGAGAAACCAAAGTTGCTGTCATACACTGGTTTTCCACGCACATCACAATCAGCTATATACTTTTTAACGTTTCCCGCGCAGTACGGTTTGTAGACTGCCCATGCCGTGTATCCATCTCCTGAAATGCCTTGATGTTCTTTGTAGATCTTGATTGCGCACGCTAAGTCGTCTGAAATGTCGTCATCTCTGAAGGCCGAGCATGGGAGTTGGCATTCTTTTCCTGGGTAGTCCTTGCCGCACCAGTAGAGTTCGCTGATCTGGAAGAGGCCGTGGTCGGAGCTGCCGTCTGCGTTGAGGAAGCCCTGCGCGGAGGTGTCCAGGCGGGACTCTCTGTAGGCGATGCAGACCCAGGTGGCCGTGGCTTGGAGAGGCACTTTGAGACGAGAGGACAGTTCTCTGGCCAGCTCGCAGCGCTCGAACACTTTGGCTGCGGCTCCGCACACAAGCACGCACGCGAGGAACGACAGCGCCCGCATGTCTGCCGAGAGAGCGGTCTCCATACAACTTATAACCTTACATCACCCCACTCTGTGTACAGGCCTTAGCCGCACTGTCATACGCATCTCTAAAATCCCAACCAACATAAAAAAATGACACTTTGAATGCTTTGTGTATTGACACTAAAAATTCATTATTACTTTTTCAAAGAAATATAAATAAAAACAAGTTTTTGTTTATCCGTTACACTATTATCATGTACAAACATTTTCGGTCATCAGACATCCATCATCAGATAAACACAATTATTTTAAGAGGGATTCAAAGCTTGAATTGTGATTGTGTATATTGTGATGATGCGAGGGCCGAAAACGTTTTTAATTTTTTAAATGAATGCGAACTTGTATGTGTCTGGTTGTGAGAATGCATGTAATGTGAATCTCCAATGTAACATATCTTTGCAACTTAGATTTGATTAGATTAGAATGACTTTCTACGATAAATAAAAATAAAAATAAATGTAAGCTACACACGCAACGCACTAAGCTACACGTATAGTGTAACTTCTTGCTGCGTTATCCCCGAAGGGGTCGCATATGGTGGGTGAACCTATTTATTTTTACAGGTAAGGGCGGCCTTACGCAAACCACTTCAGTAAAAGTGGGGGTTTCCCAGCTCCCGAGACGGCTGGTACTCATTTATTGTGAAGGCTGAGTAAACCTTGCCGGTAATTTATTTTGAGGTTTGAAATAAACACCGAAACGGGAAATCATTTCTGACACCCTCGGTGGGATTCGAATCCGAGCTCACGGCATGGAATGCAAACACTCTACCAACTGAGCTATCGACCGGTCAGCTAAAATATTTAAACCAATTATTTACTTTCAAGTTTGGTTTAATGTAATATATCTTTGCAAACTTTCTCGTTAAAGTAAAATTTACTTTTCATCAGCTTGAAAAGTCTTTCAAAAAGTCAAGAAAAGGTTCTTTTGCATTTACTTACAGCGACTTTTATTTGCGAGCTACATATTCTATCCATATTAACCGCAATTTAATACGTACATTGGTTAAATTCAAATGTGATCACAGTTTAACCAATTTTATTTGAAATAAAACATAAGTTTTTATTTAAGAAGTAATAATATTAATCTTTAATCTAAGTTGCAAGGATATATTCATTCAAAGCTCTCAGATGTATGCCCACAAACAAACACGTGTAGTTCGCGCTTACAAATGCTGATTGTGTACTTACAAATAAAATCCAAACCTCAAATGAACATAAGCCCTGCAACTCTTGCCGACATTCCGTGAAACAGGGGTGACATTGGCAAAGTGAACCATTTTTTACAGTATGGGTGGTCACAGTCAAGGAAACATTCACGAAAAATATTTTTCATCATATTTTGTCAATCAAGTAATGAAGTATGCTACTAAAAATATGGCCATGGACTTCACATAAAAAGGAAAATATTTTTTTGGAACTTCTCGAGGCATCGGCTTATTTTTTTTTTATAAATATTGTTTAACTTAGGTACCTACTTAAAGGAGCAGATTTTGAAAACTAAGTGAAATTCTATACTCTGCTAAAAAAATAAAATGGATGTTCTACAAAAAATTAAAGTGAGTTTAAAAAATCCAGTTGATTTTGTTACAATGAGGTCGGAACATTTTTGAATTTGGAACGTTTTTCTCGGGGAACAAACATCAGTCAGTCTTGTATGGAGCTGCCTTAATAAACAACCGATAATAGAATATTTGTATGTCTTTTCCCTAGCAACCCGGCTAGGTGACACCACGATATTGTCTATGTCGATTCACATGCAATCAACCTCATTGTCACTGCTCTTGAAAATTACTTTTTAGGTAAAAGCGTTAGAGCCAAGAAATAAATTTAAAACGAATTAATACTGTCTTGTTAAACATTATAGTTTTTGTTTTAAATTAACGATTCATTTGGTTACATCAAATTGATGTAAAAATAATAATCTATAATAGTAATATAATCTATAATCTAAGTTGCAAGGATATATTCATTTAAAGCTCTCAGATGTATGCCCACAAACCAACAAGTGTAGTTCGCGCTTACAAATGCTGAATGTATACTTACAAATAAAATCCAAACCTCAAATGAACGTAAGCCTCACAACTTTTGCCGACCTTCCCTGAAACAGGGGTGACATTGGCAAAGTGAACCATTTTTTACAGTATGGGTGGTCAGCGTCATACCAACCTATAAGTCAAGGAATAATCGAGTGTAAAGAATGAATGTAAAGAAATTATCAAATCAATAATTTAAAAAAAAAAAACTTAATGCCAAAAAAATAGTGGATGTTGAAAAATAATCAAGTGAACATAAAAAAAATCTAATGGATGTAAAAAATAATTTAGTCGATAATTAGGAGAAGGTGAGTTGGCCAGCCAAGTCGATATACAAATTTATTTATGTAAACTTGTGTAAAATAAACAACGTTTATTTATGTGAAGAACATCATTTTATCGATTGAATTTAAATAAATCAGCAATTAAAGAAAAAATATGGGGGAGCTCCCGACAGATAAAAAATAATACGTGCGTAAAAATGCATACTTAATTAATAATATTGTATCTATACGGGGAATTTTAGGGCTCTCCAAAATGCATCCAATATTAAACAGCATTTTCCTTACAATAAATAATTGTAATCTAAGTTAAAAAAATAATTTACATTTAAGATTTATATTAAATGCATTCCCACAAGCAGGCACGTATAAGTTTGCGCATGCAGAGTATAAAAACCCAAATCTCAAATGAACATACACCCTGCAACTCTTGCCGACCCTCCCTAAAACAGAGGTCACATTGGCAAAGTGAACCATTTTCTACAACGTGGGTAATCACCTGCATACCAACCTATAAGTCAATAACATTGAACATTAAAGGAAGGAAAGGAAATATGTAGGCTAACTCCAGACTTTGCCTATTTCGGTAGCAGGATGGACTAGCCGAACTAAAAGCCCAGTCCCCGAAACCCGAGGTACAATGTTACAGTAGGATGGACCAGCCAAAAGCCATGTTTCCTAAAACGGCTCTGTTCCGTCGATGTGGCCGTTGAAGCCTATTTGTGACGTCACCCAGTGCAGAACGAAGAGTGCGTCGTCTGCCATCTATTTAGTCAACTCTGCACAATCGATAGGTCGATAGCTCAATTGGTAGAATGCTTGCATTCCATGCCAAGAGCAAGCGTTCGATCTCGAGGCTTACTCAGTCTTCACAATAAATGAGAACCAGCCCCCCAGGAGCTGGGAAACTCCTACTTCACTTAAAAGTGGTTGCTGTGAGGCCGGCTTCCTTACCCGTAAAAATAAATAGGTCCCGAATCGCCACATGCTACCCCTTCAGGGATAACGCAGGCAAGAAGTAACGCTATATGTGTAGCTTAGTTGCGTTTATACTCAGTACCTAATCTGCGAAAATCCTACAAATAGATTAAAAATTGATTGTGGCTGACCAAACAAAATAAAAATATAAAATTTTATTTAAATTTTGGAAAAAGACATATATGCCGTAAATAAATAGAAATCAATCGAGTACCTTCAGGGTTAAAATAAATATATGGAAAAAATAACTCACCCAAGCAAGGAAACAGTTCCATGGCTCCATTCTTCAGGCAGCCGTTCTCCTGGACGATGCCCTTGGTGACGTTGGCGCAGAAGCAGTCGGTGCCATTTTCCACGGCCGGTGCTGGGAGCATGTCCTCGTACGCAGCGAAGCGGAGACCTCGGATGGACTTGTACTCCACTTCGTGAGAGAACCTCGTGTCCACGGATCTGAATATAAAGCGATGTTATTTTCATATGAATCCTGTTATGAGGCTGACCATGGTTCACTTAGCCAATGCCATCCCTGTTTCAGGGAAGGTCGGCAAAAGTTCCAGAGCTTCTAACTCTAGATCTTTGAACGCAAGTATTTTGCCAGCTGTGCTATTAATCGGACTGGAATTAATAGTTCTACAACCTGCTTCTGGCTAGAATGACATAAATTATTATGAATTCAGCGCCCTTGCAGTGACAGTACGCTGCCTTAGTTCTTGTTTATCGTATACGCCATTGAGAAAATTTACATAAGCAATGTTTGCATGTGTACTGGACCAATGTGTCTTCTTATGAAAACAAGAAATTTATTTAAAAAATATTTAAAAGAACTCTCGCATTATCGAGTTTTACGGTTTTTCTTAGCTGAGATTGTGTAGAATTTGATTCATAAGACAACTGCATGAAAAAGTCATATTTGACAAGATTGGCGTATACGATAAACAAGAACTGGGGGAGCGTGTAGTCACAAAACGGCGCTATAAAAATCATCATCATCATTAAATAAATGATTTATATTAGAACTCTATTAACCTAAAATATAAAATTAGAATGATTTATTTGGTGAGCGCTGTTTTTATGTGAATCACACCTTAAGAGCCCTCTGCGAGCTTAGTAATCGCCATAGAAAGCGCTAATTCTCAATCAAGACTCAGTTTCTGTAAGGCTGGATGGCCCTTTAGTGACCGGTTTAGTGAAAGACTTATGATTTTTTTACCCAGCGAAGAGCATTTTTGAAAATATAAACGGTATATTTTTTTGTGCTCCGCCGAGATTCGAACCCACAACCTTCCATTTACAAGTCCGAAGTGTAAACATTAAGACTGAGGAACGGTCAAACCTTACCTGCAAATGTCCGTGCTGAAAATTTGAACGATATCATTTTTGGACACAAACGGCGCGAATATGCTGGCGTCTGTTCCGTTGATCATGTTGCAGATGCTGTTGTTTCCGTGTCTCTCGGGCCAGAAGCTGAGGGTAGGAGAATTCTCCCACTCCATTATCCTGGCGAGGTCTTTGGGATCCCTTTCTCCAGTTGCCACTTGGTAGTAGCCGTCGTGGGAGTTGTTTTTCTGAAGACAAAAAGGATTCAATACATCATGCATGCTCTGTAGATTTTGCTCTTTTTGTTTTTCCCAAGGGCCTGTTTCTTCAAACTCCAATCACACAAAAATCAAAATTGAGTTTGATTTCATTAATTTGAATTGATAATGATGAAAGAAAAGAGGAAAGTGAAAACCGAGAAGAGAAGCAGTATGGCTGGATCAGATTGGTGAAACTGTGAAAGAATGGGATACAAAAAGCGAGTATAAAGGAAGGAAATTGATGAAAGAGGTGATGGATATGAATGGTTTGAAAGAGGTAGAGGTATGTATAATTCCTTGACTGATGGGTTGGTATGCGGCTGACCCCTTATACTGTAAATAATGGTTTACTTTGCCAATGTCACCTCTGCTTCAGGGAAGGTCGGCAAGAGTTGCAGGGCTTATGTTCATTTGAGATAGGGTTTTTTTTATATTGTAGGTCCACATGCGGCATGTGTAAGCGCGAAATTATGCGTGTCTGCTTGTGGGAATGCATTTAATATGAATCTCAAATGATACATATCTTTGCAGCTTAGATTTAGATTTAGATGCAAGGATAGGAAAAAATAAAGGCAAATCTGAAGAGGCTCTAACCACGAGTTACATTCACAGATGATGTTTTTTTTTTTTTTTTACATTACTTAGCTCGCGGATCATCTGCTAACTAACATATGCCTTCACTAACACTTTTGGATTTTTTTGTAAAGGTCGAATTAGCAAGATCAACTATTTCCCCACTGATATAATATTTTTTATAATTGAATATTGAATAAGGTATTTTATGTTTTCGCGGTGTTGCGCATAACTTAAAAGGCGTCACATTTCCAATTTTTGATTCATGAGATCCACAGCCGTAAATCAAACAGGGGGAGTTGGAAACCAGAAAGCCACTGACATCAAATGTCAATATACTCACGTTCAAATCAGGTTTATTTCGGTGCCATTTAGCAAGTCGCGATTTTCGCCGAATCCCGAGAATCGAAAAACATGTGTGTTGTAAAAAAAAAAAACTTGTGTGTGATATTTATTTTTATTTTGCGGTCGGACATCAAAACATATTTACAACGTGAAAAATACACAATTCTAAAAATATTTCGACTCTGTAAATGCTGTAGATTTTCCAATAAATGTGTCATGCAAATTAAAAGTAAACGCAACTAAGCTATTAGCTACACATAGTGTAACTTCTTGCCTGCATGAAAGGGTGGCATGTGTCGATTCGGGACCTATTAAATTTTACAGGTAAGGGGGCCGTTCTCATGCTTTCCACCTAAGTTGAAGTGTGGGCTTCCCAGCTCCCGGGGGGGGGCTGGTCCTCATTTCTTGTGAAGGCTCAGTACACCTTACCGGTATTTATTTTGGGTTTGAAATATACCTACACCGAAACGGGAAATCATGTCTGACACCCTCAGTGGGTATCGAACCCTTGCTCACGGCATGGAATGCAAGCATTCTACCAACTGACCTATCGGCCGGACTCTGAAACGGGAAATCATTTCTTGCAGCATTTGTAAGCGCGAACTTACACGTGTATGTTTGTTGGTATGCACTTAATCTTATGCAATTAATCTCAAATGTCAACATATCCTTGCAACTCGTAAAATTTGTAAAAATTGAATACTTGGAATTTGGTAACCACTTACAAATTCAAAGAACGAGAAGTAGAGGGTGCCATTCTCCTCTCTCATCGTCTTGGAGTCCTTTTCTCTGATTTTGTTGCAGATGGCGCCAGGTCCGGTGGCGCACAGAGGAATCCCATCAAACAGCAGGTCCCTCACGCGGGTAGTGATGGTCAGCTGGTCTTCGCCTCCGAACACCTTCTTCAGGTTCAAGTTCAAGATCCCAAGGAGCGCCGGAGAGTCCATTTCTGTCGCCTGAACTATCGCCTTGAACACACAAAAGTAAGCCGTCAGTTTTGTCTGTAAGTAATTTCATTTATTTATTAGGCGCCCAAAGGGGCTTTTATAATAATAATTAACTCAATTTAATTCGGAAGAATTCTCACATGGAGAGCCACGTTGTACACGGTGACAATGTCGTCTTCATCATAAGATCCAGACAGAGTCTTGTTGAACGTGAACAGCTGCCTCTGGTAGTATGACAGCACGCCATCTTTCCCAGTAATGTTGAATTTCTTTCTCGATTGGCTGCAATAGAACACATTCAAATTATTGTTATTATAACCATCGATAATGGAACTTGCCTAAATATGGTGACAGTTAAGATTCATGTTAAACGCATTCTCACGAGTAGACAAGTTTACGCATGCTGCATGTGAACTTATTTATTTATTTATTTATTTCAGAAAACTACAGCTTTATGAATGTGAATACATAGTGTTCATTAAAATTAGTGTTAGCCAAAGTTGTTTTCTTCAAATTTAAATAGTTTAAAGGTATTCTTGTAGTGTGATCAGTATGTTGAGCAGGTATAAGGGTAACAAAGTTATGAATAGCAAAAAAAGAAAGAAACAAGGTATAAGAAAAGTTTTAACAATAAGTAAAACTTATAAAAAAAACACAAGCTATGCTTACTTTGGGGAGTATTTATTGTAATTAGATTTTTAAAATTTATTTTTATTGTAATACTTTGTACATATTGATAAAAAACAATAAAGACCTTATGATTATGAAATAATAGGATTATTTATTTATATATAAATAATAGGAAAGCGCCAATTCTTATTCAAGACCCAGTTGTTGTAAGGCTGGATGGACCAAATTGAAACCGGGTGGAACTGGTTAGACGGAACAAACCTTTGGTGAAGGCAGATATTTTTTTTAACCCACCGGAATATGTGACATATTAAGTTAACATGGGTTTCTCAGATATTTTTTTTTCCTATTTTCTACGTGAGAAAAACACAAAAAAGTGTGAAATTCCGGTAGATTAAAAGTTTTTCATGAGCACTTCCTTACAATTAGTTTAATCACTATGAGAAGTTACGCAAACTAAAATGTTTTTTCCACGATTTTTCAGATGAGTGAATCAGCATTTATTTATTTTTACCTTTAAGGTGGCGATATTTCGTCCCCCCAGTACTTGTTTGGCTTATCTACCATTAGATTCAAAGATAAACTTTCAATGGAATCACATTCTACACAATCTGAGCTAAGAAATATACGTAAAACACAATAGTGTGAGAGTTGTTTTACATATATTTTTACAATAAATTTCCAGTTTTCATAAGACGCATTGGTCCAGTACACATACAAACATTGCTCATGTGAAATTACCTCTGATTGACATAAGACAAACAAGCACTAAGGGGACGATTGGTGGTCCGCTGGGTATCGTACCCAATGCTTGCCAAATACGAGTCCAAAGCGTTTACCATTAAATTGCGGATCGGTCAACCAATTTTAAAAGGGTTCTAGATTGGAATATTAGATACAAGTCATTTGAAATGTTTTCAACATAATCACAAAGAAGGTCGTATTTCATTTGAATAGGAAAATAAACATTATTTTTTATGAAAGCTATAATCTTCATATCAATAAATGCCTTCATATTATAATGAATTTATCATAAAATTACGTATTTATGGTCTTATAAAGGGTAACAACAATATTACAAATCTTTAATTATATGAACCCTATCATCCAGAATCGTGACGAGTCCGTAGTTCAGTGGTAACGCTTCGGACTCTGAATGGGAAGGTTGTGGGTTCGATTCCCGGCAGAGCACAAAAAAATTACCATTTATATTTTCAAATTTGCTCTTCGCTGGGTTGAAAAATTCATAAAACCTTTACCAATGACCGGTCACCAAAGGACCATCCAGCCTTACAGCAACTGGGTCTTGCTTGAGAATTGGCGCTTTGTAGCGACGACGATCAAGCTCGTAAAAAGGTCGATAGCTCAATTGGTAGAATGCTTGCATTCCATGCCGAGAGCAAGGTTCGATCTCAAAGGTTTACTCAGCCTTCACAAGAAATGAGAACCAGCCCCGCCGGGAGCTGGGAAACCCCCACTTCAACTGAAAGTGGTTCGTGTGAGGCCGGCCCCCTTACCTGTAAAAATAAATAGGTCCCCAAGCGCCACATGCGACCCCTTCGGGGATAACGCAGGCAAGAACTTACACTATATGTGTAGCTTAGTTGTGTTTTTTTTTTATTCAGTGTCGTGTCAGGTCCCCCCAACGTTGACTTTTACTTCGGGGGGTTATTAAGATCACAAAGCGATACTAAAATTTTGGCGATACCACACAATTTTGATATTTATATTTTTTAATTTAGGCAATTTATAACACCGGTCGATAACACTTAGTTGGAAGAGTGCTTGCATTCCATGCCGAGAATTCGGGTTCGAATCCCACCGAGGGTGTCAAAAATTATATCCCGTTTCGGTGTTTATTTCAAGCCCAAAAAAATATCGACACGGTTTGTGCAGCCTTTACAAGAAATGAGTACCAGCCCGCTACCGGAGGCTGGGAAACATCCACTTCAACTGAATGGGGCCGGCCCCCTTATATTTAAAAATTAACAGGTTTCACATGCGATCCCCTCGAGGCTAAAGCGGCAAGGAGTTACACGATATGTGCAGATTAGTTACGTTTATTGAAAGATCATGCTGGAGCTCCTAAGTAACCAATGATGTAAATTGTAAACAATTAAACATACCTTTATCAAGAAAATAAACATGTACAATGATATGCTTTTATACAATTATAGGTAAAATATTGTGGGATGCTCAGATCCAAAGATAAAATCATTTACAAGTAGAGGAGGAAAAATGGACTCGACACGAATGCCATAGACTACAAAATTGTGACGACATACGGCCGGGTGCCTAAGGAAAAGGCAAACCAATATATTTTAGTTATTTGTTGCTAAGAACCACAGCCACAAAAACGCGTGACGTTTGCCCGCTGAGACAACAATTATTATTCAGATTGGTGCTAAGTCCATTTTCATTTTCTAAGTACTTACATACTTTTCACAAATATTTCCTGAAATAAGAAATTGGTTGAACCTATTTTTTACAGTATTTGTTGTCGATCGCAAGCAAAGCTATTCATCTAAGTTGCAAACATAAAAGCAAATATTTGAGATTTATATTCAATGCACGCACACAAGCAGGCATGTTCAAGATTGCGCATGCTATATCGAGTACTACTTACAAAATAAAAATTTTGACTTGTAAGAAACATAAATTCTGCAACTCCTATCTGTACTGTACTGTATCCTGCCGCCGTTCCACTAGGAGTGGCCGGTACCTCCGCAGATGCGTCTCCACATTTTTCTGTCCTTGCATACCTCGTTCATCTCTTCAACATTCATCACTTTCTTCACACATACTCTTCTCTTATTCTCACTCTACAGGTTCCATTCTTTCGCAAACTCACCTATTTGGTATTTGGTCTTTGATCGCTTATTCCTAAAAGAGAATTGGCATTTAGCAAAAGAGAACCAAATTATTTTAGTCAGTAGCGTACCAACCTATTCATCAAAGAACAATAACTATTAAAAGTATGAGAAATTAGGATAAAAAGCTATAATGTAAAGTCAAATTAAGCAAACATTTAATAAATGAATAAAATAATAATATTACTGCAAAACTTTACAGTTGATGTTTGAAATTGGATTAAAATTTTCATTTAATTTAAAATCACAAGCCGCCAACCAACATTGCAGATAAACAGCCATGATATGTACTTTACCTGTAAATATAAGGTCCGACTTCCTTGACAATCGGTTTGGCTCCGTTTTTTATTTCTTCTGGATTAGAGACGTTGAAAAGGTAAACCTTAAACTCGATGGGAAAAGGAATCACTTCCCATCGCTTGTACTGATCAGTGCCGTCGACTAGTTCTACACTCTGAAACAAAAAAGTAAAAGATGTTTTATTATTATTACTTTAAAACAAGAATCTTCTTCTCTTGTTTCAATCCTGGGATTGGCTTGCAGCAATTTATCCTCCTCTTCTCCTCTATTCTTCCCTGTCTTGTGCGGCTCTTTTAAGGTCTGCATATGATGAGCAGCGCACGTCCACCAACAGGTCCTCCAGGTATTCTTGGCGTGGGCGTCCCCTAGAGTTGGTCCCCTCGGTAATCCCCTCCATTATGGCATGCAAGAGACCTTCTTGTCGTAATACATGGCCGATCCATCTTGCACGCCTTTAGGACAAGGTCCTTAGCAGACGCCTTAATCTTTCGATTCTTTGGAGAACCTCCTCATTTGTGGTGTGGTCTCTCCAGGAAATTCCTAGTAGTCTTCTATATGACCACATCTCGAAAGCCTCTAGTCTCCGTTTATCTCTTTTGGATAGGCACCATGTCTCGCAGCCGCAAACAAGAATACAACGGCCTTAATTTGTTATTATCTATAAAATACTGTAAAAAATGGTTCACTTTGCCAATGTCACCCCTATTTCAGGGAAGGTCGGCAAGAGTTACAGGGCTTATGTTCATTTGAGATTGGGTTTTTTATATTGTAGGTCCACATGCGGCATGTGTGAGCGCGAAATTATGCGTGTCTGCTTGTGGGAATGCATTTTATATGAATCTCAAATGATACATATCTTGGCTGCTTAGATTTAGATCTATAATCTAAGCTGCAAAGATATGTTAACATTTAAGGCGCATATTAAATGCATGCCCACAGACAGGCACATCTAGGTTCGCGCCTACACATTCTGCATGTGTGCATACAAATAAAAAAACTCACATGAACATAAACCTTGCAACTCCTGCCGCCTTTCCCTGAAACCGGGCTGGCATTGGCAAAAGTCACCCAATTTTTACAGCACGGGGGGTCAGCCTCATACCAACCCATGAGTTAAGGGATTACATAACTTATAGATTTGTATGAGGATAACAGATGAATATTCAATAATGGCAAGAAAAAGAAGAAGAAGCTATGGATACCATTTAATAAAACGTGATCTCTCGTGAATTTGCTAACACATTTTTTGCAACGTCAGTCGTGAATGTACAACGCGCATTTACAATTTGAAGGCACACATGAAGCTTCACATTAAAACCATTTATTCTCAGTCGAGGCGTCAATCAAAAAATATATCGTGACTTCTACACACAAATAAAAAGTCAAGATATCAACAAAAACTTAGGCACATAATTTGACGACGATATCTGCCCATCGATATATCTGTCCATATTTTTTGTTGCTGTAGTATTGGTGAGCTTGTAATTTTGACAGATAAAAACCATTCCGTAGACTAGAGGTTAAAGCTTCGGAATCGTAATTGGAACATCGTGGGTTCGGTTCCGTGCGGAGTAGATAACAAAACATTAAGGGCCATTTGCACCAAACTCCAAACAATATTTGATTGACACATCAAATTTGATAGCTTTAATTCTGGTAAGGACCTCGGTTAAGATTTCTTTTTATTTCTGTTTATTTCATGCTGCGTTGATACATGTGATGTTTGGTCACGTTCTGTTTTTTCATGCTCTGTTTTGCCATTGTCTGTTTTGTCATCTTTAGTTTCGTTATGCTCTGTTTGGTCACATTCGTTTTTTCATGCTCTGTTTGGTCACTTTTTTTTTTTCATGCTCTGTTTGGTCACATTCTGTTTTTAATGCTCTGTTTGGTCACATTCTGTTTTTTCATGCTCTGTTTTGCCATTGTCTGTTTTGTCATCTTTAGTTTCGTTATGCTCTGTTTGGTCACATTCTGTTTTTTCATGCTCTGTTTAGTCACATTCTGTTTTCCATGCTCTGTTTGGTCACATTTTGTTTTTTCTTGTTCTGTTTGGTCACATTCTGCTTTCCATGCTCTGTTTAGTCACATTCTGTTTTTTCATGCTCTGTTTTGTCATCTTTTGTTTCGTCATGCTCTGTTTGGTCACATTCTGTTTTGGCATGATCTAGGTATAGCCATCAGCCCGGCTATTGGTCATTCTGCGTACGTATTTGAACGTTGTCAGTTTCTAGATTCCGGCACTCGGTGCTAGAGGTCAAGAGCGCTCCGCGGCACGCCTGAATGTCAATGAATACATTAACAAATCAAGCGAACCATCGAGACGCGCGGTTTCTGGTGTTTATTAAAGGTTACAACCGAATATAACAAAAAGAGAATCAATAATAATATTGTTATAATTGTTAGAGTAGGAGTACTTATTTATATATATATAAATATATATATATTTTGAAGAACCTATAAGAAGAGTTAACACAATATTTGGAGAGCGTGCATTTGCAGTTGCTGGCCCTCTGGCCTGGAACCACCTGCCACATCATGTGAGAGAGCTATAGGACCATGGAAAGTTCCGGAATGCACTGAAGACAAGCAAATTTCTGGCATCGTTTGCACCAGCGCCCTTGGAGTGACTACATCACGAAACGGCGCTATAAAGAAATCATCAACTCATCATCATCATCATGATGACTTATTTCACTTTATTCCCTTAACTTATAGGTTGGTATGAGGTTATATATATATAGAAGGATTTCTAAGGTACAAATAATTAAAGAGTGCCGTTTTTGTGTGTGTCACACCTCAAGGACCCCCTCAAGGTTAACCACCTATGCTGTCAAAAATGGTTTACTTTGACAATGTCAACCCTGTTTCAGGGAAGGTAGACAATATTTGTTGGCTTCATGTAGGTACATTAGAGAATTTGTTTTTGAATTTTAAGCGTGAACTTATACGTGTCTGCTTGTGGGATTGCATTGCATTTAATATGAATCATATACGTTTCTATATTATCTTTGCAACTTAGATAAGATTATATTAGACAGAATAAAAGAGCGCCGTTCTTGTGTGTGTCACTTGACACTTGGTCATCCCAAAGGCGCTTGCTCTTATGAGCGCGCGAACAGGTGGGTCTTCAACCCCTTTCTAAAAGTGCTCTCCAGATTCATTTCGCGCAGGTCATCTGGGAGGCCGTTCCATATCGTTGGAGCAGCCACCTTGAAGGCTCGATCTCCAAAAGTACCTAATGTTCAAATACAACTTGTCTATTTTTGCAACATATCGACAAATGTGTATGTGGTGCAAGTCGAAATTTATGAAACGAGTTTGATCAATGTCAAACAATTAGCTTTTGTAATTAGATATCATGTCTCATAACATACATATTACATACATGCATATTACATACATATCATGTCACATTAATACATGATTATTGATTGTGGAAGATTCACATTACTCAATTGACACATTTGCATTGAACAAAGTTAACTACCCCCTACCTAAGAATAAAGTAAGTACCCATGTATCATATTTTGATTGATATAAATACTAGAACCAATTGTAAAATAAGTTACTCTTAAAGTCACTTCTTACTTCATCCTACCTTTGTTACTCTGTATCAAACTACTAAAGCTATTACTCTTAATCTCTATTTGTACCTCTGCCTAAGTATCTTTGCCTGATAATTTTAACTTGATTCCATACGTTGTAATTGTCTCTGTTAATCTCTTTTCTCCAAATAAATATATATTTTGTTATTTGAAATCCTTCTTTACATTATTGAAGTCCATAACAATCTTTTACCTTCTTAGAAACTGTATCCGACTGCGACATGATGCTGCTGATCGCAGTGTTGCTGTTCTGCTGCTTGTGGTGGCTGGAGCCACGCTGGAGCTATCATATTTTTTCAATATTGCCATGCGGTCCCGCACAGGCTATATATCTTTGAAACTTAGATTATAGTACATATATTAAGTAGGTAGGTCAGTTTGTAGGCGTGTCTTTACGTGTTAAAAACATATTATGTAATATTAAAATTATTAATTTACCTACTAAAAGGATTAATATAAAAAAAAACTTAATTATCCGTATTATATTTTTACATTGTTTTTTCTGTTATCAATATTATTATCTACGAGTAGAGATCCCAAAATTATATATATGTACGACGAGTGTAAAACGTGGCGTTTACCACTCAACCACCGCGTAAACACAAAGATGTATGAAATACAAACAAGCGCCTCTCGTGAGTGTTTTAGTTTTCATACATTATTTATGTTTACACAATAATTTACGTTCGGATTATAGCAGTACCTACATGAGTTTCGCAATCTTGTTTATCCATGTTGACATTGATGGACAATGCAATATAAAAATAAAAACAATTTTAATCGTTTTATTTACTTCATGAATCTGTATCAAATAAAATTATGTTTTTCTTAAAATAAAAATTGTAAAAAATGTTTTACTTTGCCAATGTCATCCCTGTTTTTTTTTTTTTTTTTATAAATTTTATTTCAAAACAGTTTTGATACATTAAGTTATAAGATTATAAATACAAATGTGATAACAGAAAAAAACCAAAATATGAAATATTCGAAATTAATATTAATAAGTAATTACAAACATATTACAAATACAAAAAATACTTAAGAAAAAAACAATGTAAAACAACAATTAATATAAGTAAAAAGATGTATAATACAAGTAGGTACAAATTCGAGAAATATTTAATAAAAAAATAAAACAAATAATGCAAATCAATAGTTAATATAAGTATAAAGAATTTTAAGTAGCAGGACTGATGGACTTTAAACTTTGAGCATCGAGCGAAGTGACAGTAGCCATAGGCGGAACAGAGAAAAACATTTTTTTAAAGGCGATTACATTAAAGTTGTGGAAAAGGGGAAGGTCAGCAAGAGTTGCAGGGCTTATGTTCATTTGAGATTGCTTTTTTTATATTGTAGGTCCACATGCGGATGTGTGAGCGCGAAATTATGTGTGTCTGCTTGAGGGAATGCATTTTATATGAATCTCAAATGATACATATCTTTGCAACTTAGATTTAGATTTAGATTTAGAATCCACTGAAATGCATTTTATGCTACGAAAGAGAAATGCGAGAGGGAAAAGAAAACCGAGGTCAACGTCGCATGTTCAGATAAGTGAAATCTTAAAAGAAAGAATATAGATTTTTTTGTAAAAAAATCCTGTACGGGAGACTTCCTAAATTTCAGAGACCCTAGGAGTCTATAACACTTGTTGTATTGGCACAGAGGTGTTGTTTACGAGCTTGGTCGTCGCTACAAGCAACACCCAGTTGCTGTAAGGCTGGATGGACCTTTGTGACCGGTCTTTGGTAAAGACTGACTATTTGGAATATTATTCAGATTTGAATAATTGATGTTCCACTGTCAATAAACAAGAGACCGAACAGTTGAACATCGACCTTCTTGTTGTGAAGTGACATATCGATAATGGAAAAGAAAGAAATGGAAAAAGACTTTAAATCATAAAATTCAAATAAAATTAGTGTGTCTTTTTCCATTTCTTTCTTTTCCATTATCGATATGTCACTTCACAACAAGAAGGTCGATGTTCAACTGTTCGGTCTCTTGTTTATTGACAGTGGAACATCAATTATTCAAATCTGAATAATATTCCAAATAGTCAGTCTTGCCAACACTACAGAATATGAATTTTTCGCTCAGCGAAGAGCATATTTGAAAATATAAATGGCTTTTTTTTGTGCACCGCTGGGATTCGAACCCACAACCTTCCATTTATGAGTCAAAATTGTTAACCACTAGACTACGGACCGGTCGTTACAGAAAGCTTGTTTCACTCTTGCCGATGCCACCCCGGTTTCAGTAAAAAGTTTTTAAGGAAGAGTTTTCAGAAAAAAAAAATCCGCAGGAGTTGCTTGGTGTAGGTATTTTCATGTGTGGTTGGGTTTATTTTGTGAGTACGCATACAGCATATGTAAGCACGAACTTTCATGTGTTTGCTGGTGGGTATACATTAAATATGAGCCTTTAAAGTCAATATCTATTTGCAACTTAGATTATACATTACAGATAGATGGGATGTTCAAAAGGAATGTGAAAAAATTAAATGTATAAACAATGTGATGGGTGCAATTGAATCAAGGTGGGTATGCATTTATCTATAATCTAATAAGAATAATAAAATTGAGATGTTTCTTTGGTGAGCGCTGTTTTTGTTTGAATCACAGCCTAGTCGTCGCTGTAGAAAATACAAATGTCTACTTGTAGGCATGCATCAATTGTGATTTTTAAATGTTAATCTATCTAATGAAACTTAATAGGACCAGAAACTTTATGACCGGTCTGTAGTTCAGTGGTTAGAGCTTCGGACTCGATGGTTGTGAGCTCAAATCCCGGCGGAGCACAAAAAATATACCATTTATATATTTTTCAAATATGCTTTTCGCTGGCTTGAAAAGTTTACCAAACACCCGATACCAAAGATCCATCCAGCCTTACAGCAACTGGGTCTTGCTTGAGTATCGGCGCTTTTTATAGTGACGACCAAGTGAGTCACACAAAAATCACATAAATCGACCTGATATTATTATTATTACAGACACAATGTTTATTTTAAAAGAAATGATGATGGATTTATAAGATCAATCAAATATTTTTGAATAAATCCTCATGAAGTAGTTACCATAATACTGTTTTGTAAATAGTAGATTAATATAGGTGTACATCGTAATTAGTAAAGTCCATACAGTAGAAATGGACTATCTAAGAAGTATGATTGGGAAAAAACGAAGTGACAGGGTGAGGAATGATTTTGTAAGAGAAGAATGTGGTGTAAGGGAAAGTGTGAAAGTGAAGATTAAAAGAAGTATGTTAAGATGGTTCGGGCATTTGGAGAGAATGAGTGATGAAAGATTGACGAAGAAAGTATATGTTGCTAGAATAGATGGATGTCGTGGTAGAGGAAGACCGAGATAAGTATGGAAGGATCAAATCTCTGAAATAGCGAATGAATGGGATATCCAGAGTCATAATAAAAGGAGGACTTGTATGAAAAAGGTTATGACTCTGGATGAAATGAAAGAAGTATGCAAGGACAGGAAGAAGTGGCGGCTAATCTGCAATGTTGATTTCTAATGTTGGTGTATTCATTTACTACATTTTTTTGCATAGGAAATTTTTGACTTTTTTTGTATAGATTTCTTTGTAAGGTTTTGTTCTTTTTTATATTTAAATGTAATTTATTATTCATATTCCTTGACTTATAGGTTGGTATGAGGCTGACCACCCATACTGTAAAAAATGGTTCACTTTGCCAATGTCACCCCTGTTTCAGGGAAGGTCGGCAAAAGTTGTGGAGCTTATGTTCATTTGAGGTTTGGATTTTATTTGTAAGTACACATACAGCATTTGTAAGCGCGAACTACACTTGTTGGTTTGTGGGCATACATCTGAGAGCTTTAAATGAATATATCCTTTGCAACTTAGATTATAGATTATTATAGATGTCAAAAGTAGATTAATATAGGTGTACACGGTAGGTAGCAATAATTATAGGCCTAAGAAATCTCGAAAATAAAAGATCCTTTTGTACTCTTGAAGTTGGTAGAATGTTCGCGAGTGTACTTGCAAAATTAGCTCCTAGACACTTCTGTCTGTGAAGAATATAAGGCGTTATGTTGAGTGCACCCAGTCAGTGAGATAGTTGCCTTTGATTTGAAGAGTGTAAGCGATACTGAACTGTGAAAATAAATTTGTATTACCAAAAGTGTTACAAATAAATATAAATTGTAAAAATAAATTAAGTGCAAATAAAGATCCTGAAAGAAGACCTGTATGTTTTAATTTAGAGACTTTTCGAATTCAAAAACACTAGAGTATTTAAAGAAAAAACAATCGAAAATATTAAGAACAAGACGTAATCTTTTAATCCTTTATTATTGACGAGCTAGTACGCACCTAACAATTTTTGTGAAATTAATTTTACAAATATAAATCTCCAACCTTTACTTTGCCTCCGCATTTTAATTTTCAAAATAAACCAAAAACTTAAAAAACATACATAGACAGAAAGTTATTGTTAATTGAATGAATTATGTATGGTTGGAACGAAACGCTTAAAACTACAACAGAAAAAGGCTGAGGCAAAAAGTAAGAATGGAATGAATCAAAAGTAAATTAAAAGTGTAAAAAATTATGAAACTAACGCTGCAAGAAATGCCATAAAATATGTATTTTCTGTGATGAGAATGGGTGATGAAAGACTGACAAATTGTACACATCGCCACCTCAAAGGTAAAACTAAATCAGTGCTGATTAACTGATTTGAGAAATCGTGGTTAAAACATTTTATTGGGAGAAACTTCTCATAGTTAATTAACTAATTATAAGAAAATACTCATGACAAACTTCTCAACAGGATTTTCACACTTCTTTAGTGCAGCTGTCTCCCGTACAAAATAGGAAAAAGGTGCATTTACCTGAGAAACTCATGTTAGCTCAATATGCCACTTATTTAGATGTACCTTTAAGGTGCCTTTCTAAATCTAAATCTAAATCTAAGCTGCAAAGATATGTATCATTTGAGATTCATATTAAATGCATTCCCACAAGCAGAAATGCATAATTTCGTATGTGGATCTACAATATTAAAAACCCAATCTCAAATGAACATAAGCCTTGCAACTCTTGCCAACCTTCCCTAAAACAGGGGTGACATTGGCAAATTGAACCAATTTTAACAGTATGGGTGGTCAACCTCATACCAACCTATCAGTCAAGGAATCGATAATAATATTAATGATAATATTAGGATGATCTATTTGGTGAGCGCTGATTTTGTATGTATCACACCTCAAGAGCCCTCTGCAAGCTTGGTCGTCGCTGTAGAAATCGCCAATTCTCAAGCAAGACCCAGTTGTTGTATGGTTGGATGGACCTTTCAGTGACCCGTCATTGGTAAAGGTTTATGAATTTTTCAACCCAGCGAAGAGCACATTTGGAAATATAAATGGTATATTTTTGTGCTCCGCCGGGATTCGAATCCACAACCTTCCATTTACGAGTCTGAAGTGTTGCCACTGGACTACGGACCGGTCCAAGAAATGCCAACAACACGCGGTGTACCTGAGCGGTCAACCATCCAAGTAGCATCCGCCTCCAATGTCACTTAACTTCGGTGATCTGATGAGAACCGGTGCTTTCAACATGGTATCGTCGTTGACAATTATAGTTGACAATATCAGTTGACGATAAACTGAATAAGAATATAAAAACACACACATATCGGTGTAAAAAAATAGTTGTGCAATTGCAAAAGCTTAATAAATTACTTCCATTTTAATCTATTAAGTTAACAAACCTATGTAAGTATTCGCAAAATAAATATACTTCTCAGATTAAGAAAAGATAGACAACATACATATTATCTCAAGAGTTCACCTTTTCTTACTTTTTTTCCATTTATTTTATTTGTTAAAGACTTGAAAATGATGGATATGAATTATTTGATAGAGTGATAGGAGAGAATGAATGATGAAAGACTGACGGAGAAAGTACATATGTATATGTTGCAAGAATAGATGGATGTCGTGGTAGAGGAATTATCGACAAAGGTATGGATGGGCCAAATTCCTGAAATAGCGAATGAATGAGATATCCAGAGTCATAATAAAAGGAGAGCTTGTATGAAAAAGGTTATGACTCACGGATGGAATGAAAGAAGCATGTAAGGACCAAAAAAAATGGCGGCCGATCTGTAATGCTGATGGTTAAGGCTAAAGCTTTAAAAAAAAAAATCTCATTTTTTGTAGCATATGTTTTGTAGATTTTAATTTCATTGTTTAGGATACTTTGTATACTTTTTTGTATACTTACTTTTGTATACTTACTATATTGTTTTGTATACTTATCTGTAATTAATCGTTTGTATGCCTTGACTTATGGGTTGGCATGAGACTGACCACCCATGCTCTTGAAAATGGTTCGCTTTGCCAATGCCACCTCTGTTTCAGGGAAGGTCGGCAAGAGTTGCTGGGTGTATGTTCATCTAAGATTTGGGTTTTTATGTTATGGGCTCACATGCGGCATGTACAAGCGCGAACTTATACGTGTCTGCTTGTGAAAATGCAAATAATGTGAACCCCCAATGTTACATATCTTTGCAACTTGTCGGTGTAATGGCCGAGGGAGCCGAGTGGCCGATCTTTCTAGCGTATTTGGAATGGAATAACGTTGGTTCGATCCCCGCTTGGGTCACTTGACTTTAACTTTGACCCTGGTTCAACAGGTGTTATTGGGTAATTATTAATTAATAATTCATCAATATAAACAATAATCAATTATTAATTTATGATATTTATACCCGTTTTTGGCCAGGCAGAATAGGTTGGTGAATTGCATTCCTCTTCACAAATCTATTAATAAAAAAAAAACTTAGATAAGATTATTTGTATTCGATTGCTTGTATTCCTTGACTGATAGGTTGGTATGAGGTTGACCACCCATACTGTAAAAAATGGTTCACTTTGCCAATGTCACCCTTGTTTCAAGGAAGGTCGGCAAGAGTTGCAGGGCTTATGTTCATTTAAGATTGGGTTTTTTTTTATTGTAGGTCCACATGCGGCATGTGTGAGCGCGAAATTATGCGTGTCTGGTTGTGGGAATGCATTTAATATGAATCTCAAATGATACATATCTTTGCAGCTTAGATTTAGATTAGATTAGAGATGAAATGGAGCAAGTCGGGATCTGGCCATTTAGAGTGGAATGGAGAAGACAGAGTTACAGTAACAGTTACCTCGGCTATTTTATCGTCCACTAATCCAGGAAACACTCCCCATCCAAGAATCACTCCGACAACCGCTACGACGATCCCAATCACAGACACAAACAAGCTGCAGTACATGGTAAACACAATATGGCTCTCCACCCACCGACTGTTATAGCCTAGAACTGAAATTAAAAATAAACTCGTGTATCTTATAAACGATAAAATAAATAACGTACCCCGTAATCTGTTTTCATTTTGATAGTGAAAATGTTTTCAGATAATGTGCAACCTATTGATCAATATCTCGTATCTGCTCGCTGGTGTTTTATTAAGATGTTACATTTTCTGCTGGATTTTATTTTTAATTAAAATGCCAGATTTTTTTTTCATAATTTACAATTTATTTCACAACTTGACAGTCACTGGTTATATGTGTTGCTTAGCGAATTAATGTTCTCTTGCGACTTAGGGTACTGTTCGTACCATTTTAATCTCTTTTATAGTAAACCAGAGAGGTCTTTCTCGCAATTACTAGATCATTCCACTACCAGAACATTATGTGCACACACAATCACAACCACTTCCAGACGGTTCCGTCTCACGTGTATATGTGTGCGTAGTCACTTTGATGTATTGATGTAAAACAGCTTGGAGAATACCGCCATAAGAACTAGGCTACACCATGTACGGAAATCAAAATTTCAAATTTCGTCTGGTCCGGCTTTGTACCCAGACTGAATAGTCGCCAGATAAGCCGTCGGCGAAATAATATGACCAGTAAGAATAGCACTGATTGGGTACTCAGAAGATAGGACCGCCAGAAACATCGTAGGTCGCAAATCGTCGGTGTTATGGCCGAGGGCTGTTATGGGCTGATCTTTCTAGCGTGTTTGGAATAGAACAACGTTGTTTCGACCCCCACCTGGGCCATTTGCCCATTACTTTGACCCTGGTTCAACAGATGTTATTGGGTAATTATTAATTTATTAAAATAAACAATAATGAATTATTAATTGATGATATTAATACATGTTTCTGGCCAGGCAGAATAGGTTGGTGAATTGCATTCCTCTTCACAAATCTTTTTTTTTTTTTTTTAATAACGTCTGTATTGCACTGGTACATTTAAGTACATAAGTACATTTTTATGAAAAATCATGTTATACAGTTTTTTTCTCAAGATCTAAGAGTAGGATTGATATTTTATTCCCCTTGAAACTTAGATTTTGTTCTTCTTTTTCTATTGCACTTTGGCCCAACTTGAGCCTTGGCATCCATCAGCTTCTGCCTCCAACTCTGCGTGTCGTCAGACGCCGTTTCTCATCAGTTGTAGATGAACTTAGGATTATAGATGGAAATCAGGGTGAGGAATCATTATAATAAAATACAGTTCTTTTTAATAAATAACTAAATATATTTCAACCACTGACAGTTCAACGAAGTGCACGTTCATGACAATAATTATTATGTGTACAATTTATTGTAATCCTAGCTTTACACGCTTATCCTATCGTTTAAAAATAACAACTATGCATAGTTTTAAATACAATTACACTTAGATAATAGTGAAATCATTGTCGCCCATCGAGCGGGCTAAATTCTTTCCCTTGGTGGTGTTATAAATCTGAGGTAGGCATAAAGCTATTGGTCTTAAGAACCTATATACAAACATAAATAATATCATTAAGGGCAGTCCTTATAAACACCTTTTACATTTGGTAGAAATCAACATCAAAAATGGATAAACCGTTTTGACAAAAAAGAGGGGTTAGAATTCTGATAAAAAAGGTTTACTATAACTGGTTAACATATAAGAATTGAATCCAGCGAAAACTCTCTGATCGTAGCGATCAGAGGCCTGAAATGGGAGTTGGGCATATGGCGTCATTGGGCAAGGAACTTGAAGCTTATCTAGCCTTTTCTTCCCTGTTTAATATGTTCCTGATATTCCAATGTACAATGATCATCTATACTCTTTTCTTTCACTGTTTAAAATGCTGTTTAACTATATATTTTGTTTTTTTTTGTTCATATATTTCTTTATATATTTTCATATATTTCTGCATTTTTGTATTTTTCTATGCACTTTTTCTATTGATGTATTATTATTTTTTTGGCTGGTCATGTATTGCACCCTCCACATGACTAAGCTGGAATAAACACTTGATACCTGATGATGACCTACTAGGTTGAAAACGTTTGTAATTTGTTTTAAAGATTTTAATCTTTTTAAATAAATTTTATTGTGAAAATAAACAGTGTTTTGTTTGAATTCATTCAAAAAAATTATAAATTAAATAAACACTAATTCTTATTATTACATCAAATAAAGTTCAAAACTTTCACTTCCAAGTTTCCATTTTACTGGGCGCTTTGATAACTCGCCTTGAGGATGCTTTCTGCTAGTGAAAGCGAAACGTTGGCAGATGTAGGAGCTGCAAATAGAACATGCTCAAACACGAAAGAATACAAAAACGGTGTACAACTTTACTTTTAAAAAATTGCATTGGCTTTGCTTTCGAGAAAGGGTTGTCTGCAGTGTTTCTTCGGTGATATATAAATGCCATCAATGGCTTGGCTCCACCTTATCTGACTGACATGATTTCAACTGTTGAGATGATGGGTGTGAGGAGGCAGACACTCAGATTTGTGATTTGGATTTCGCAAAAGAATTCCAACCATGAAGAGATTCGAGACATTGGCTTTATTTGGGGAGAACTGAAGATCTACCTCTTTAAAAGATCTAATTTGTGATTGGAGATGGCCATTGAGGTGCGACTCACATCTTACTACATGAGTTTTCGAGATAAATAAAGGGGAGCAATGATCCTCATCAAAAGAACACAAACGATTGCCATCTAAAGGTAGCCAACGACTAGCAAGATGACCAGGGCTGGAAGTCTCATCACCACGGTAATTCTTACCTACCGAATATCGATAATATTAGTATGAAGACTAATCAGCTGTTCACCTGCGGCCATCTTGGATTGACAGGTCTTCATACAAATATTACCGATATTCGGTAGGTAATAATTACCGTGGTGATGAGTATTCCAGCCCCACTGCAATCAAAAGCAATCAAACAAATTCAAATCTCAAATAATCAATGAAAAATACAAACTAAGACACGGTGTGAGACATTTGAATAAAAGATGTTTATAAGAACAGCCCATAGGGACACAGCTCAGTAATATTTTGGTTTATGTTAAATTAGGTTTTGTTCACAAGGACATTTTTTTTAAATTAAGGCAAGATCAACCATAGAATTTAAGCTTCGACATTACCAAAAAAAAAAACCTACAAATGAAGCTTACCATGCAACAATGAACCATTGCACATTTTAAAAGTTGAAAGACAAAATATACAAGATTAAAAATAAAATTGTTGCGATGTGCTATAGATCATTGTTCAAGGAGTAAAGTACATTGGAAAGTATATATAGCGGCATTAAAGGTAAAAACTGAGTAAGTATTGATTTACTGATTCGACAAATTGTTGATCAACATTTTATTGGGTGTAACATATCATAGTAAGTGAACTTATTATAAGGCAGTAAAAACCCAGCTAAGCTGCACATATATACATATAGCAGGCTTATTTATTTTAAATTACATATGATAAGAGAGCGCCGTTTTTGTGTGTGTCACACCTCAAGGGCCCTCTCCGATCACGAATAAGACTTTTTGAAAAGGTGCGTCTTGAGAGCTCTGCGAAATACACACACAGATTTGAAGTTCTTCACTCCGGGTGGCAGTCTGTTCCACTCCACCTGACCCGCAACACGGAAAGCACGGTCTCCAAAATTTGTACGAATCTGACGGTGCAGCTGAACCAAATTGATCGCACCATCGCCTGCGGATCTGAGTGTCTGCCTCCTCACACCCATCTCAACAGGCGAAATCATCTCTGTCAGATAAGGTGGAGCCAATCCATTGATGGCTTTATACACATATAGTGTAACTTCTTGCCTACGTTATCCCCGAAGGGTTCGCATGTGGCAATTCGGGACCTATTTATTTTTACAGGTACGTGGGCCGGCCTCACGCTAACCATTTCAGTTGAAGTGGGTGTTTCCTAGTTCCCGAGGGGGCTGGTTCTCATTTCTTGTGAAGACTGAGTAAACCTTGCTGGTGTTATTTTGAGTTTGAAGGAAATCATTTATGTCACCCTCGGTGGGGATCAAAACCCTGTTTGCTCATGATATATATCTAAACTGCAGGATTTTCATCCTTTTAGCAGTGTTTTCTCTCGTAGAAAAAAATTAAAAAAGTGAATTTATCTGAGAAATCCATGTTGGCTTCATATGTCACTTATTCAGTTTTACCTTTAAGGTATCGAAATATACTATTTTGAATATTTTTTCAATGGCAGTTGATAGCATTATTGTTTAAAATGTTTACTGCTCAATTTACATAAATAATTAGAGAACTACTTATTACTATCTATCTACAAAAGTGGAATAAAAAAGAGAAAGTGAATTACTAAAAAAACTAATGTTATTTTGATCTGAGTTTTACCCGTTATAAACATTTTGTTATTTTTATTTGTTGTATAATATTATATAGTCTAAGTTGCAAAGGGGCTGTCCATATATTACGTCATTCGCATTAAGGGGGGGGGAGTCTGGTCTGCGGACGATGGCAAATGATTTCCGAGTACCAAAAGTGAGTCGTTCTTGTAAATACCAATTTCTACAAAATATACACAATATTATGTAAGTAATATAACATTATTAATTATTAAGCTCATCCATCATTACAGCAAGAGGGGGAGGGGGGGTCATTAGATAATGACTATAGGATGATTGTAGGGGGGGGGGGGGGGTCGAAAATTGGTCAAAATCGATGACGTAATTTATGGACGGCCCCAAAGATGTATATTGCATTTAAGATTCATATTGCATTCCCATAACCAGACACGTACAAGTTAGCGCTTACACATGCCTCACATGGGCTTACAACATAAAAACCCAATCCAAAATGAACAGAAGCCCTGCAACTCTTGCCAAACTTCCCTGAAACAGAGGTGACATTGGCAAAGTGAAGTGGATATAGAAGAAATACAAATATGGCAAAATAACCAAAAGAAAACAATATTGCAGAGAAGAAAAAAATAACAGTATGAAAAGAACAAAAACAGAAGTTTATGGAGCTGCCAGTTTTATACAAAAAAACAGAAAACTTATAGTAATGCAAATAAACAATTAGTAATAAAAAATTATAAACACAACAATTTAATTCAGGAAAAGGTGGTTCATAAAAAAATATAGATTATTTAATAAATTAGTTGCCATTTCTAATTCAACAACCGTAATTAAAGAAAACCATTAAAATAAGGGAACTAACAAAGAGATAAATGAATATATTGGTCACATGAATATTTCCAATGTGATATCAACTTAAGAATTTAAGAAAATAGAATTAAATAGACACTGGTATAACCTCATTTTACAATAGTTCTGGACACCCATATGTGAGAATAACTGAATATTATCCAATATACACACACTGTATTTTTTTTTCTACCATGCATTTCCTCGAGTTATAGATTGGTACGAGGCTGACCGCCCATACTGTATAAAAAGGTTCACTTTGTCAATGTCACCCCTGTTTCAGGGACGGTCGGCAAAAGTTTTAGTTGGCAGGGTTTATTTTCATTTTAGGTTTTGATTTTAATTTGTAGGTCAGTAAATCAGCTGATGTACATCATCTTCCCTTTTAAAATTCCATCATATAATTACCCACTTTCGAGAAATATTTAACTTAGGTCCTTATCAGAACTAAGCAATCATATTTGATGTGTCCATCAAATATTGATTGGAGGTTGGTACAACAAGCCCTTAGCATTTAAAATTCATATCAAATGCATGCCCACAAACAGACACCTGCAAGTTTGTCCTTACAAATTCTGCATTTGTACTTACAAATTAAATCCAAACCTCAAATTAACATAAGCCTGGTAACTTTTGATGACAACCTTCCCTGAAACAGGGGTGACATTGGCAAAGTGAACCATTTTTTACAGCATTCGTGGTCAGCCTCAACCTATAAGTCATTATCTATGAAAATATGTACAATTTACAAAAAAAGGTGAATTCATGTAAAATAAAGTACAACAATATTACACATAGCTGAAAATATAATCTAAGCATTAGAATAAAGTAGTTAAAGTTAGACTATATTAGTGTCATGTATGGGAGGTGGCGTGTCATCATTTGTTGAGTATTCGGAGTGTAAACTTGATGAAACTTTACTAAGTAAGAAAGTCACTGAGTATTACAATTTTTTTATATTATGTAGATTTCCGGCAGTAACTTTGTGAAGGTCCATTTTAACAGATTTAAATAAAATTTATTTGTTAAAGTTCACAGTGAGTTTTATTTATTAAGCACGACCGGTTTTGGGACCAAAGAACATCCCATCTTCATATTTTGCACCTGAAGATGCCCATCTTGTTCTGCGGTCCAGAAACCGGTCGTGATTAATAAATATAACTCACTGTGAACTTCAACAAAGAATTTTTATTTTAATCGGTACAAATTTCTTAGTTTACAAAGAAATCTCCTGTATGGATCGAGTCACAAACGCCAAGGTTCTTTCCCATTTGTTCTTTGACTGGTCCGTAGTCTAGTGGTTAGTGCTTCCGACTCGTAAATGGAAGGTCATGGATTTGAATCCCGGCGGAGCACAAACAATATATAATTAATATTTTCACATATTATGCTCTTCGCTGGGTAAAACAAATCATATTGTTTTACCAAAGACCGCTCACCAAAGGTCCATCCAGCCTTACAGCAACTGGGTTTTTATGAGGATTGCCGCTTTTTATAGCGACGACCAAGCTCGCACACGGCTCAATCCTTCACATTTTCAAAAAAAAATTGGCAGACTTTGTTACTTAGAATTCTTACAAGTTTATACTAGGGGTAGAGATTTAAATAGAGCCTAACAACTATTAACCCTCATTTACTCGTTTATTTATACAGAATCTTCACTCGTTAAGCACCACTCAATATATATATATATATAGCTAATATCTCAACATCACAATGCTATGTTACACTATATGTTAGATGGTGAACAATTCAACCAATTGCAATGAATATCTTTCAATTTATGTGACTGCCATCTATTCACAATTAAAGAAATTAATTTAAATCCAGCCCCATAGATGGGGATTAGCTCCATCTCCAGGGTGTGACTGTGGGGCAGAGAACCAGACTGTCTGGCACATAGTGGAGGAGTGCCCCATCAGAAGACACCCTCCTGGCCTAAAATACCTCCACAAAGCCACCCCAGGAACAGGGAAGATGGAGAGTTTGGATCTTCGCCAGTGACGCGGCCCAATGCCAAAAAAAATGCTATTCCTTCAAGCAATATGCAAAGTAGGAAAGTATGAATTCATAAGATTACCTTCTATTACAAATCTTGTATTTTTTTCCTATTAAAATTCCTTAGAAGCTCAACTTAACATTAATCTACCATTAATGATGGGTTTGGTGATGAAGGTGAGGAATGTGTGGAACAGAAAACAAATTCCACAAAGTGAAGTGCAGTTTGATTATATGTGAGAAGAATAATGTTAAAATATAAACAAATGTGTAAGGAAACAATATTTTTCCCACAGTAAAAATGAATTCCTAAACATTGAAATTGTTCTGTACAATTGAACAATTTTGTTAATAGGGAATCATTTTGAAAAAATAGTAAAGATATACAATATTCAAGGAACGCAATGAAAATTTAAAATGAAAATCATAAGACGAAATAGAACATCAAAAAGTATTGGAAATACTACAAGACAACCATCCAAAAATCACACATTGACCAACTCGCAACCGTAATTGCAACTCGCATGGGTTAAAAAAAAACTCCCGTAAACTTTTCCTGTTTATAATTTGTAACGCCTTTAAACATGTGATCGATTTTATTGAAAGGGGATTTAGATTTACGATATATGATTTTCAAAACTTGTCAGTTGTATTTTCACTGGGAATATTATCAATGGTATTATTAACTGGCAAAATGATACTTTCAGATAAAGAAAAGCACACTCGCAACTAAACAAAAGTCACTCGCAATTTGCGAGCTTGCAAGTAGAATTTTGGAGGGCTGCTACAAGAAGTATAAAAGAGAGAGACATGAGATGAAATCAGATCAAAAGAAACTATTGTAAGTTGTGTGTTACTGATGTCGTCAGAAAAAAATGAGAAAGAAACGCCTCTGTTGCTGATAACAGCCAGAGCAAGTAAGGAATTTATAACAGTGAAGAAGTTTTACTAAATGAAGTTAATATGTGACATAAAAATGTTAAATAAAGAAAGGTTTAACAAAACAATAGTTTAACACATTAATTGTTTTCATTCATTCATAGGAAGGAGAAAGCCAAGCAGGGCACTCGATTAGACATAGCACCTTTCTTAACAACATCTTTGAAGGCAAAATCTTGGAAAGACGATCAAAAGGTCGCCCAAGAACTTCATACTTCAAGGATGTGAAGCGGCTCATGGATGTCTCCTCCTATTCGCATCTCAAGAGGATGGCAACAGGCAGAGACAAATGGCTGACACAACAAGGCGCTGCCTTTACAAGATAATGATGAATCATTCATAAATGATTTTCAAATAATTTTGAATTGAAAGTAAATACAATGTTTGATCGCATGAGAATGAAAATAATTAGAAAAAATAAAACAATATCTATTTTCTGTTATAGTAAAAGTAAGTTAAACACTTATATGTGAACACACAAAATCAGATCTTTAATGATTAATGCAAAACAAAAGAAGTAATCAGATCATAAAAATTGTCTAATAGTTAATGATAGTTTCGCCTATAATAATTTGAACTATCAAAATATTTTTAACTATCATAATTGTATAATTAGGACGGGAAGAATAAGAGAGGCCATGTTAACGATGGCAAACAAGTGTAACGTAAAGGAATGTGTCATGTAAATTATTGTTAACATAAACAACAAAAACAATATTGGTAAATGTTTAAACACACATTAAAAATAAAGCTGCGGTTTAATGAGGTCCCAACATTCAAAATATCCTTAGGCTATGTGACGTCACCCATAGTAAATTAAAAATGGATTCCCCATAATCAGGGATTTTTTCTAGTATACAGCATTTGAACCCACTCTGCAGGTCAAAGAAGACACTAATTTATCATTATTTTTCATATCGCTTTTCCGTGGCTTATAAAAGGTTAAAATTTAAAGGGTAGATGAGTTTCTTGGACGAGGAACTAAAAATCGGCAAGATTCAAACAAAAGTAACATTTACAGTATGCATTTCCATGGGAGGAAGTTCAAGGTCGTGGAGTGTATTGAGCTTGTTGATTGTATGCAGCCCTGTTAGAGACATGGCCACCAAAGATTGCACGTCCAAGCCCGTGAACGGAGAGTTCTTTGACAGACTACTCGTGACTCGACTCTTACTGAGACAAGTGTAACCCATTCTGTGCAGAACCAACAGAGCTGATCGCGCTGGGAATTGTTGGAACTGACTATCGGTTAGAGTACGCAGGGTGACCAAGTGCACATCGTCCGGGAATGGAGTGTCAAGCAGCATGATGCTGTCTCTTAAAGGTTTCAAATCTTCCAGGTTGTCTATGGTGAATATGTTCACTGGGTAATTAATCGCCTGACTGAGGGAAACCGCAAGCTTACTAGGTAACTCATAAGTATGAGAAGATTCCGATGGCATGAATCTTCTGTAGCTTTCTTTGTTTTCACTTTGTGAATTTTCATTAAACGCATCACGTCGGGTACGCTTGCTTCCAGCTTCAACAAACGAAACAAAATTCTTCTCATTCATTTGTGTGTCCCTTTTTGATCTGATGACTGAATCAGTATTGAAAGACTCCGTGAGAAGCCAGGATTTGAAGTGGGTGAGTCTGTTGTCAACTAAGCCCTCTCCCATACCTCGAGAGTCATCATAGAGCGTCCGCCTATCCAGCATGACCTCGAAGCGACCTGGCTCCCAAGCTGCGGCTCCCTGAGCATGACCAGTCACATAAGTGAGCCTCCATTCATTATCTTGAAGGAAAGCCATGGTAGTGAGAGGATAATAGTTCCCTTCAATTCCAATCTTTTCAACTTTAATACGTTTCTGGTACTGGAAACCATTTTGATCCGTGTAAAATTCAGGTATTTCTCCATTCTGGATGTCAGTGTGAAACCTCATGTACAATTCAGTCTCTCTGTTTTTAGGAGGACTCTCGAAGTCCACAAAATTTTCAATGTAAATGGCATCGTCGAGAGAAGTATTCTCATTGTTGAAGATTCTCAACGAATGAGTTAAGAATGGTCCATATATGACGGTGACTTGAGTGGATACTGGTCCAGATGTAATGAAGATCACATTAGTCCGCGGCCCATTACTGTCTGTGCCCCGTGAGTATTGCTCGAGGACATCCTTTTCAGGGGTGTTGATATCTGGCATGAAGAGATACGCTCCTGAATGCAGCTGAGCACTCTGATATGCTCCAAATTCAATAGCACACTGCCTTATCTTCCCCGATTGCTTCTTTGTGATGGTTTTCAGAAAACCTGAAACACCATCTACCAGGAGTTTCATTTTATGGTTCTCCAGTTGTATATCGCCGGGCAAGGCTTTTTTAATGTTAAATTTAACAGACGTGTTTTGGGATTTGTATGATTGCTTAAGCATAGGGGGACTGAGCCCATCTTGTGGATGAGTGGCAGTCTCTTGGAAATAGTCGTGCACACAGCTGTTGCAATACATGGTTGCCAGTTTACTAGGCCCTCCTTTGCTGGGTGGCAATTCAACCAAGTGAAATATAGTAACACTTAAAGGAGGCAGATCTGCCACAAACATCACTTCAAATTCAGAAGATGATATTTCAACCTTATTGAAAGAATTCAAAGTCCAAATGGGATTTATCTGGAATAAGACTTTTTCATTTAAATAGTTCACTACTTTTAGGTTTGTGGTGTTGGTATGAATGGTAACAACTTGAGATCTTTTCTGAGCGAGAGAATTGTAAAGAATGATTTTTTTATCATTCGAAACAAGTATAGGTAGTTTTCTTGGGAACCGATCATAGTTTTCTCTTTCTAAATCACTAAGGATGAAATTTTGTAGTTTGTCATTGACCCTGTAGTTGGAGCTGTTGATGAACAGACTCTCTAGGCACAACTCTTGCAGCTTAGTCATGTCTTGCACACTCTCAAAGAGCTTCAGCCCGTAATCCTTCATCACACTAGACTTGGACGTGCCAGTGATGGCATCGTGATGTTGGAACAGACCCAAATGCCTTCTCGCTTTTATTATCAGCTCGTAATTCTTCTCCATCAACCTCACAATATTCTTAAAGGAATACTGCCTCGCTGTATTCAAAGCGATTGTGAATAAAATTTCAGCACTTCGAAGATTGTGCTCCAGCTCGCGATCAAGAATCTTCAAAAATGGTCGCGTAGTGAAGTATCCTGACCAATACGCAGGCCGGCCTTCCGTAAATATATCCGAATACACAAAAAAATCACCTTTCAACGTAGGGAACCGATCATACCGCTCTTTGATAGTTTTGAAATAATCTTTGGGAGTTCCGAATATAATCTCCGCATTATAAAGCTCCTTATTTGCATTTATATAATCAGCTAGCTTTCTGTAATTGACATACTGCTGATCAAATTCTATTTCATGATTGTATCTAAAATCGTCGCCTAAAGGAATCAACGCAACATTATGCGGAAGTAAAGACCCCGTTCTGGCGTATTGCTCTAACAATAACTCGGCTTTCACCTTGACGTTTTTATCGGTGATGAATTCAGCTTTGATGAAGTACTCGGTGTACTCTCCTTTGATCTTCCTGAAGTCGAAGTTGAGGCAGATGTAGGGGTGCGGTCCGCAGGAATGCTTGATGGAGTAGATGTCGAATGGTTGGTTGTGGGTGAGGAGTGCGGCCGGTGACGCAGAGGCCCAGGGAGGAAGCCACATGAAGTCTCCCCACTGCCGCTGGGCCAGCCACTGCTTCCAGGCGTAGTGCAAGCGCTGGATCACGGTACCTGTGATGCCGGAGCGCGACAGCATGTAGGGAACCACAGCTCCATGCCCAAATGGATCAATGGACCAGCCCGACTCTGGGAGGACTCCAATGTTGTTCTTGATCCATTGATGTCCTGAAATAATCAAAGCACACACATGGAAAAACCTTACCATTTTAATGTTTTTACCAAACAACAACTGAATACAATAAGGGAAAAACAAGGAATATCAGCAAAAATAAGATTATAAGAAAAAGAAATAAAAGTAAAATCTAGTGGCATCTGTGTGTATCTAAAGCTCTGCAAATTTTGTAATGTAACAACAGTCACTGTCACAGTTTATGGCGGTATTTCCAGTTCTTTGTGACAGGCAATAACCATGACTTCAAATTTATAATATTCATTTACTCATAATGTTCTTCAACTGACATTCCTTGTTCTTCCCCTGTAGTCTTCAACTGTAAATCTATTGGCAAGAGGGCTTGACAAAATCCCAACCAACACTATTTATTTAAAAAAACAATTAAATAAATTAACACAGCTCAGTCGGTTCGGCATTATCCTCGACAAATGTCATGGTCAATTTTAAGGTATTTATCGTTAAAAGACTTCTTCATTCCACTCACAATATTATGATGATAATTTTGAAGATAAATAGGTTACCTTCGATGAACTGGTCCACCAGTGCGTACATATGAGTGGTGGCTTCATCAGGCATCACCCAACCTCCAGTGGTGATCTCCAAGCGACCAGACTTGATGAGGTTCTTCAAGGCCTGGGGACAAGTAACATCAACAATAAGTTCCTAGTTTTTCTCTGCAAACAACAGATCATCTTCATCAACATATGCTCTGCCAACTATGAGATATTTAAAAAGTTATTTACTTGCGCAAGACCCATACGCAATGCAACGCAACTAAGCTACACATATAGCGTAACTTCTTGTCTGCAATATCCCCGAAGGGATCGCATGTGGCGATTCAGAACCCATTTATTTTTACGGATAAGGAGGCCGGCCTCACACCAACCACTTTTAGTTGAAGTGGGGGTTTCCCAGCTCCCGGGGGAGCTGGTTTTAATTTCTTGTGAAGGCTGAGTAAACCTTGCCAGTTATTATTGTGGGTTTGAAGTAGACAACGGAACCAGAAACATTTCTGACACCCTCGGTGGGGATCGAACCCTTCCTCTCGGCATGGAATGCAAGCATTTTACCAACTGAGCTATCGAGCTATCTTAACGAGCTTGGTCGTCGCTACAAAGCGCCAATTCTGAAGCGAGACCCAGTTGCTGTAAGGCTGGATGGATCTTTGATGTCCAGGCTTTGGTAAAGAAGGTTTATGAATTTTCAACCCAGCGAAGAGCATATTTGAAGACATAAATGGTATATTTTTTGTGCTCCGCAACCCACAACCTTCCATTTTCGAGTCCGAATTGTTACCACTGGACTACGGACCGATCATACCATACTCCGTAACTCGGCAAGTAAGGACTGGAACGAGCTATTACCTTTTGTTTGATGGGATGCGCCGAGTCCCACCACGAGGTGAGAAATGATATCTCGCTCCATATGAAGGTCATGTCCGGGTACTGCTGAAGCTTGGCAACAATCTGGTTCAGGATGTTCTTGGTCTCCAGCTGGAAGTAATGCTCAAAGGTGTGCAGCCAGCCAGGGTCGTTGTGGGAGTGCGGCACTATTATGACCTGCAAACAACAATATAACATATATTAGAGGAGCAGCCCCGTCTTATTTGACTGAACTGTGTGAGGTTGAGGAGATTGTTGGTAAGCGGTGCACCCTTCGCTCAGCGAGAGGTGATGCTATCAACAGGCTGAAAATGCCACCTCGACGGAGCAGAACGGGCTTTGGGGATAGGGCGTTTGGCTCAGCGGGACCGTTGTGCTGGAACCAGCTACCTCTGAAGCTGAGGACGGAGACCGGTGAAGAACGTTTCAAGAAGGAGTTGAAGAAGTTCATGTTATCCAAGAAACAAGTAAAGGATAGGCACCCTTTGGGGTGGCTGGAGCCATTAAACGGCGCCCAAAAGATAAAAATTATCCAACTATATATATTAGGACAAATTAATCGGTGAGAACATTCCTTGACTTATAGGTTGGTATGAAGCTGACAACCCATACTGTAACAAAATGGTTCACTTTGCCAATACCACCCCTGTTTCAGGAAAGGTCGGCAAGAGTTGCAGAATTTATGTTCATTTGAGGTTTGGATTTTAACTTGTAATTACACATTCAGCATTTGTAAGCGTGAACTTACACATGTCTGTTTATGGGCATGCATTTGATATGACTTTTGAATGTTAATATATCTTTGCAACTTAGATCATAGATTATTATTATAGAAGCATCAACATATAAAAGCATCCATAAGGTGGCTAGTGCCACTAAGCTGCGCTATTTAAAATGGGCCAATTATTAAAACTATGAACAATTTATACTAATAAATTACCTTCAGGGGAGGTCTGTTAGGATCCTTCCTCTGCTGTTCATATCTGTCTTCAAATGATTTGTTCCAATACTCTTTGCTCCTCATCCAAGCAGGCTGAAATATACAGATAAAAACATACAGGACAAACAAAACAACAAAAACATACAGACATCAATGGGAAATATACCATTTTTTCCACAAAAACCAGATGAAATCAATTTCAATATTAAAGTCTCGCAGCAATATGCCAATACAATCCATTTTACAGATTTATACATTCACAATGAATGATGAAAGACTTACAAAGTATATACACAGAGGAAGTGTGAAAGGAAAAAGAGGTGAGGGACGGCCGAGAACAGTATGGAGTGATCAGATTGAGGAGATTGTGAAAGAATGGGATATACAAAGTGAGTGTAAAAGAACAAAATGCATGAAAAAGGTGATGGATATGAATAAATTGAAAGAGGTATGTTATTTATAATCTAAGCTGCAAAGATATGTTAACATTTAAGGTGCATATTAAATGCATGCCCACAGACAGGCGCATGTAGGTACGCACCTACACATTCTGCATGTGTGCATACAAATAAAATAAAAACCTCACATGAACATAAACCTTGCAACTCCTGCCGCCTTTCAGTGAAACCAGAGTGGCATGGGCAAAAGTGACCCAATTTTTACAGCACAGGGGGTCAGCCTCATATCAACCTAGGGGCCGTCCATAAATTACGTCATCGATTTTCGACCCCCCCCCCCCTTACAATCATCCTATAGTCATTATCTAATGGCCCTCCCCCCTCTTGCTGTAATAATGGATGAGCTTAATAATTAATAATGTTATATTACTTACATAATATTTTGTATATTTTGTAGAAATTGTTATTTACAAGAATGACGTCACTTTTGGTACTCGTACATCATTTGCCATCATCCGCAGACCAGACTCCCCCCCCTTAATGCGAATGACGTAATATATGGACAGCCCCCTATCAGTCAAGGAGCATCAGGTAATGATAGGAAGAAATGGAGGCATCTCTGCAGAGGCTCTGGCCACTCCAAGCGGAATGGCGACAGAGTTACAGTTACAGTTACTTAGTCTGCCCTTTTGGATTATAATTTTTATTTTTATTTTTATAAAAAAGTAAAAGAATCTATTTTTACACACAACAATATTCAATAAATTATTATTTAATTGTACAGGCCTAAAATTCTGTACCTGAAGCAAACACAATAGAAAACAATATAACAAAAATGAAACAATGAAAATATGCTGCAATTAAGAGAAACCTATAGAACAAAGGGACGTACCCATAATAAATGCATAGTTGGATATGATCATTATTATATAATTAGCACAATCAACATTTAATAATACTATATCTATGTTGTTCGAACAACATGGACAGTATATTTTTACAATAAATATTCTTGGTTTTGTAGAACTCGTAACAACTACATGATTTTCCATTTGAAAGGGGAAGCCTTGCCAACGATACAAAATGTACCCCAAGGGGTTGCATATGGCGAGTAGAACCAATTAATTATCAGTTAAAAGGTCCAGCCCTGCCCACACCCTTTACTTGATGTGGGGGTATCCCTGCTTCCGGAGAGCAAGTTTCCTCTCTTGTGAAGGCTTAGTAGGGAACTGAATTTTGAGAGACTATTTAAAAGAAGTCTCAAGACTCACCTCTTCGTCCAATCATATGGACAAGCGCCTTTGTAGTGACACTGTCATAAAAGGTGCTATATAAATTTTGCATAAATAATAATAATTAGTAAACCTTGGCAGGTCAATTATTTTAATTTTTTAAATGATGAGGGATCGAACCCTAGCTCTAACTTAGAATGCGAGTATTCTATAAATTAAAAAATCAATTGTGCTCGCAATAAAATTTAAGAACAAGATTGTGATGGCAAGAAAATTTAAGAACAAGAAAAGACTCCACAGGCACAGAATTTGGAAGCAACCATTGACAAACATGTTTATGTCAAAATATAGCAAATACAATAAGAAAAAAAATACATATCGACGGTTAAAAGGCAGTAGGACATAAGTGACATAAACTAAATTGTTCAGGAGAGCAGTTTAAAGTTTGAGATTGCAGAAAAATGGCATAACTTTTTTGTTTTTTACCATATCGTTAAAATCAGAACAGCTCTAAAATAAAAAAAAATAAAGGCATTTATTGGATTTCCTATTAATATGGTTTTACGATGTTTTACGATTTTTTTATGTCACAAGCGGCTTTAGGACAAAAAAGGCCAAAATCTTGTCGGTTACACCAAAACCATACTTCGAAAACGCAGTTGTTTGCTTGGGCATAAACAACACAAAAATCATCGTACAGCTACGGTTTACAGTTAGCGCATTAGAAAGAGCGGAAAATTTCAAGTACGATAGCATTCATAACTCATTTTTGACCAAGATGTCGCTACTGCCTTTTAACTGTTGATATGCATTGAGGGCACTTATCCTCTGTCAAAAATATAAAGAAGTCATTTAATACTGTGAGTGGAGAGTGTGAGGATTTGGAAACAGACAACTCAAGTTTAGCAAAGGGAAACACTCCACAGAGGTCAATAAAGTCATTTTGCTTTAAAATCATCAATAAAAATTACATATTTTTTTAATAAAACAAGTCAGGTTATTTTTTCAGGCATTTATTGCCTCTATGGAGCCCACACACCTGGCGTGAAGCCACCCTCAACGAAATAATGATAATGCAACAGAAGATAAAAAGAAAACCAACTTTGTTTTCCATTACTATGAGTATATTTTAATTCCACAACCAGTTTTGCAAACATCCGTTCGCATCATCAGGTGGTTGTGGAATTAAAATATACTCATAGTAATCGAAAACAAAGATGTTTTTCTTTATATCTTTTAAGATGAACGATTACAAAGTTAATGCCTCTCCAATCAATAAAATAATGCTACAGTTTTATAGACAAGCGATTACCTGGAATTCAAATCTGGGGTACTCCAGGAGTGTGTCAATGTCGGTGACTTGGGGTCGCAGAACTGCACATGATTTTTCCAGATCCAAGGTCTCGTGGGAGGAGATGTTGCCGCTGACAATATTGCTGTACACCTGGACAATACAAAATATTCATACAGTAGAGCCGAGCTAGTCTGAACCCTGCCTAATCCGTTAATCTATAATAATAATCTATAATCTAGGTTGCAAAGATATATTAATTTAAAGCTCTCAAATGCATGCCCACAAACAAACACGTGTAGTTCGCGCTTACAAATGCTGAATGTGTACTTGCAAATAAAATCCAAACCTCAAATGAACATAAGCCCTACAACTTTTATCGACCTTCCCTGACACAAGGGTGACATTGGCAAAGCGAACCATTTTTACAGTATGGGTGGTCAGCCTCATACCAACCTATAAGTCAAGGAATAATTGATTGTGGTAATCCAAACAATCTCGCACCCAGGAGTTAAGATAATAAGCCATGTTAAGGCTGTGGAGGCATTCAACAAATGCATTCAATGGGCTGACGAAAACGGCGTGTCAAGTCAGGATGATACATTGCTGCTGCGGTGATTGCCAAGTGAGGTTTTATCCCAAAAAATTGCCAAATCAAAGCAAAAGTCAATGCTAGATTTTCTTGTTCCAAAGAAGTATGCAGCATGGGCGTAACTAGGAAGAGGCACCCTGGAAGAGAAAAATGAACCTAACTAATCCAAAATTGTTATTAAATTGTATTGCAATTACTGACATCACACGTTTAATAATAAAAAGCAATAACTCAAAAAACATGAATGTTGGGAAATCACGTTTGAAGTTCAGACAACCAGTACAACTTGTATGGGATGAAAAAGGCGGCCGATGTTTTATCTCGGTCATATTCGTCCAAATTGAACGGCTGTCGCATTCTACCTATTCTTCTCGCATTGTTCTTGCGTTTTATTACAAAATCTCGATTTTCCCAATTTTCGAGTTATTTCTCTTTATTATTAAACGTGCGATGACCATTTTTCGGCCATGGCTTGCCCCCCCTAGAGATGTGCGACACATGAAAGCTACTGATATTTTTTTGCGATATTATAAATTGTGATAGGGAAATTCAGAATAATCTTGCAATTTGCGTGTCTATCTTCCATGCCGAGAGCAAGGGTTCGATCACCACCGAGTGTGAAAGAAATGATTTATTGATTTCTCAGTGACTATTTCAAACTCAAAGTAAATACCAGCAAGGTGCACTCAGCCTTTGCAAGAAATGAGAACCAATTACCCCCGGGAGCTGGGAAATCCCCACTTCAACTGAAAGTGGTTGGTGTGAGGCCGGCTCCTAATCTAATCTAATCTAATCTAAGCTGCAAAGATATATATCATTTAAGTTTTATATTAAATGCATTCCCACAAGCAGATATGTATAATTTCGCGCTAACACATGCCGCATGTGGACCTACAATATAAAAACCCAATCTCAAATGAACATAAGCCTTGCAACTCTTGCCGTCCTTCCCTGAAACAGAGGTGACATTGGCAAAGTGAACCAATTTTTACATTATGGGTGGTCAGCCGCATAACAACCTATAAGTCAAGGAACTACCTTACCTGTAAAAAAAAAAATACAGCGACGACCAAGCTCGCAGAGGACTCTTGATGTGTGATTCACACAAAAACAATGCTTAATATTATTATCATTATTATACTGTGAACAGGCACATGGAGGATTCTCCTTCTGTCTATCCAATCCACGTGATCCTCGTTCATACAAAGCTAAATATTATTTCAAGCTTGTAATATGTATTGTGAGTGTATATTTGCAACTTAGATTATAGATTGTTTGGATGTACATAGGTAAGAACACAAGATAATTACCAATCTAGAGACTATGAGGGATTGTTCTTGGACGCTGAGTCTGCCAGACGAGTGATTCACTTCTGGAAACAAACAGCAACACAATTCATCAATAATATCATTCAATTTAATTGCATTAATAGACAATCAATGGTTCACTTTGCCAATGTCACCGACTGACAAAAAAAAAGTGTATGAAGGGAATGTTATAGGTAAGCGTGGAAGGGGAAGACCTAGGAAAGAATGGATTGATCAGATAAGTGAGATTGCGAATGAATGGAATCTACAGAGTGGAAACAAGAGAAGAGCGTGCATGAAAAGAGTGATAAAACTAGATGAGATGAAAGAAGTATGCAAGGACAGAGTGTGGAGGTACCGGCCACCCCTAGAGGAATGGCGGCAGGATACCAGACAAGACAAGACCCCTGTTTCAGGGAAGGTCGGAGAGAGTTGCAGGGCTTATGTTCATTTGAGATTGGGTTTTTATATTGTAGGTCCACATGCGGCATGTGTTAGCGCAAACTTATACGCGTCTGCTTGTGGGAATGCATTTAATATGAATCTCAAATGATATATACCTTTGCAAATTAGATTTAGATTAGATATCATTCAATTTGATTGCATTCATCGACAATCAAGTCCAGTCGATAGCTCAGTCAGTAGAGTGCTTGTATTCCATGCCGAGATCTCAGCTTCAAATCCCACCGAGAGTGTCAGCTAAATGATTTCCCATTTCAGTAGTAATTTCAAACCCAAAGTAAAATAGCGGCAAGGTTTACTCAGCCTTCACAATAAATGAGAACCAGCCCCCTCAGGAGCTGGGGAAACCCACTTCGGTTGAAGTGGTTGGCGTAAGGCTGGCTCTGTTAACTATAAAAATAAATAGGTTCCACTTGCCACATGCAACCTCTTCAGGAATCTAATCTAATCTAATCTAAGCTGCAAAGATATATATCATTTAAGATTTATATTAAATGCATTCCCACAAGCAGACATGTATAACTTCGGGCTAACACATGCCGCCGCATGTGGACCTACAATATAAAAACCCAATCTCAAATGAACATAAGCCCTCCAACTCTTGCCGTCCTTCCCTGTAACAGGGGTGACATTGGCAAAGTGGACCATTTTTACAGCATGGGTGATCAGCCGGGAAAAATGCGGTAAAAAATTACACTGATTGTCTAGCTTAGTTACGAGTTGCGTTTTATGTGAAAAACATTCAATGCCATTTTGTGTGCCTGATAAAAAATGTATCCATTGATTGCATGCAATGATGCATGCTCAGAACATAGCAATGTGAATAGAACATAACAATACCAACAGAACATAACAATGTGAATAGAACATACTAATACAGACACAACATGACAATACACCAGCCAACTCCATTTTGGATAATTTTACAAGACAGCAAATAACCCAAGTAACCTTTTAGGTTTTAAAAAGGTTACAAAAAGGTCCTAGAACCTTTTTTAACCTTTTTGTAACCTTTTTGTAACCTTTTTAAAACCTAAAAGGTTACTTGGGAAACCTTGTATAATTTTTAATATGGAAATTTCTGGATAACAAGTTTGTAAATATTTCATTGGGAAACTCTTAAATTTTAAATAAATTGAAATTTGAAATAACTGTATTTTATTTTTTCAGAATTATATACAGTCTAATGGGGCTATTCTTACACATTTTAGTCGTCGGTTGAGCCCACGCTTTGACAAAGTAATGATGCCTGGGCTGGAATTTTCATAACCACGGTCATACTTACCTACCGAATTTGGTAATGTTTGTATAAAGACAAATCAGCTGTTCACTTGCGGCCATTTTGGATTGACAGGTCTTCATACAAATGCATCATTAGTTTGTCAAATCGTGGGCTCAACCGACGACTAAATTGTCTAAGAATAGCCCCGTAAGTTCCAAAGATATGTTGACATTAAAGTGCATGCCCACAAACAGACACGGGTAAGTTCGCACTTACAAATGCTGCATGTGTACTTACAAATTAAAATCCAAACCTCAAATGAACATAAGCCTTGCAACTTTTGCTGACCTTCCCTGAAACAGGGGTGACATTGGCAAAGTGATCCATTTTTTACAGCATGGTTGGTCAGCCTCATACCAACCTACAAGTCAAGGAATACAAATAAGAAATAACATTTAGGTATATAAAAACAACAGAAACTTTAAAATAAATTTATACAAAAAAAGTCAATAGGTGTACAACAAAAAATAGCATAAAACTATGAATGAATAAGCCGCCAACATTACAAATCAACAGTCTCTTCTCTCCGGCAAAATTATCCCAGATGTACGTAGACAGGCATCCAAAGAGTAGACAAGCTGTTCCAAAAGGCGCAAGGCAGAGACAACTTATCCTAGATGATTGCCAACATTGGCGGCCCCAAAAGCCAGTTAATAAGAGCTAGGGTTTCATCTCCACTGAGGGTGTGAGAAATGATTTTCTGTATTTCAAGCCCAAAATAAAAATACTGGCAACGTTTACATAGCCCCCACAACAAATGAGCGATAGCAGGAAAACCCCCACTTCCTGTGAAGCGGTGGGCGTGACGCTGACCTTCTTATCTGTGAAAATAAGTGGGTTCCACAATGCAGTAAGAAATTGCACTAAAAGTGCTGCTTAGTTTATTTATAAGACAAATTTCATTTTGACAATATGTTTTGGCATTCCTTGACTTATAGGTTGGTATGAGGCTGACCACGCATGCTATAAAAAAATGGTTCACTTTGCCAATGTCACCCCTGTTTCACAGAAAGTCCTCAAGAGTTACAGGGCTTATGTTCATTTGAGATTGGGTTATTATGTTGTAAGTCCACATGCGGCATGCGTAAGCGCTCACTTATACTTGTCTGATATTGCATTTAATATGAATCTTAAATGTAATATGTATAGGTATATATCTTTGTAACTCAAATAAAATTTTGGTAGTTCCATATTGATCAAATGCAAATATTAACTGAATAAACAAAGCAAGACTAACCTGATAAACTGGTTTTCGCCCAAAATCAAGATTTTTAGTATTTTTATTTACAGTCCACACAGCTGACAATCTGTAATCTAAGTTGACAGGACATTTAAGATCCATGTCGCTAAGCAGCACTTTGCTACCTAGCATCTCAGGACATTTTTTTCTATACGGTTTTATGGACCTTCGGTGATCGGTCTTTAGTAGATTCATTTGTCAACTGCTTAAAAATGCCATGCTTAAAAGTAAGTGGTTTGATGTTACTGAAGGTGGCACTCGCAAAAAAAAAAAAAAAACGCAACTAAGCTCCACATATAGAGTAACTTCTTGCTGCTTTATCCCCGAGGGGGTCGCATGTGGCGAGTTGAACCTATTTATTTTTACAGGTAAGGGGGCCGGCCTTACACCAACCACTTCAGATGAAGTGGGAATTTCCTCCCGAGAGAGCTGGTACTCATTTCTTGTGAAGGCTGAGTAAACCTTGCCGGTATTTTTATTTTGGGGTTTGGAAATAAACACCGAAACGGGAAATCATTTCTGACACCCTTGCCTCGGCGGGATTCGAACCCGAGCTCACGGCATGGAATGCAAGCACTCTACCAACTGAGCTATTTCCTTGTGGGGAAAAGAGGAAGTTACCTGTAGGGGTGGGCGATCTGCTGGGAGAGCTGCAGTAGTAGGCGAGCAGGATCAGGGCTGCCAGCGCGCCGCCCGCCGCCCAGCGGGGCCGCATCCCGAGCCACATGCCGCGTGCCAGCCCTGCAAAACACACACAAGCTCCATACATTATTGAATTCTATTAAACTTTGAAAATTCTAACAAATCTAATCTAAGTTGCAAAGATATGTAACATTGGGGATTCACATTATATGCATTCTCACAAGCAGACACGTACAAGTTTGAGCTTACACATGCCGCATGTGTACCTTCAATATCTAATTCTAAGTTGCAAAGATATATATCATTTGAGATTCATATTAAATGCATTCCCACAAGCAGACACGTATAAGTTCGCGCTAACACATGCCGCATATGAACCTAAAATATAAAAACCCAATCTCAAATGAACATAAGCCCTGCAACTCTTGCCGACCTTCCCTGAAACAGGAATGACATTGGCAAAGTGAAAATCGCAGTGAAAATACATCACGTGACAAAACAACCGGACTGTAGTCCAGTGGTAACACTTCGAACTCGTAAATGGAAGGTTGTGGGTTCGAATCCCAGCGAAGCACAAAAAATACCATTTATATTTTCAAATATGCTCTTCGCTGGGTTGAAAAGATCCTAAAAACTCTACCAAAGGCTGGTCTTGGACAGAGTGAACCATTGATTGTTGATTAATGAAATGGAATGATATTATTGATGAACTGTGGACGTAATTTTCAAAAGTATATTTTGTCCATAAAAAAATCTGTCGACGGGGTGGGGAGGGGGGGGGGGTGGGGGGGGGGTGTAGGCACGCAATTTTCAAAAGTTGCCTCCCTACAAAAAAAAATTTTTCGCACCTCCTTTTCTACGTCCTACGAAATATATTATGCCAGATTTGCCAGTATTTCAACCAGCATCACACTATCTTCCATATATTTTTCTGTTCACGCGATCGACGGGAGTTGTCGCAATGTTTATACTCGGGGTAATGGTATTTACTTATTTTGAAAATGGAGTTTGTTTGCTGACAACGGCGCATTGATAATTGCAGCGCGTTCTATGAAACGGGACGGTACCTTTGACAGCGCGCATCGCACTGCTTAACAGGCAAGCCCAGCCATGAGAGCCGGTAAGGCACTAGAGATGTGCAGTAAGGTGGATCGAAATCGTTTTTTTGAGAATTTCGATTTCGCGTTATTGGCAAAAGCTGCTCTATATCAATACAAACAATAAATTGTACTACCATTAGGTCGAAATATTTGATCTTATACTGCCCCAAAGACTCGAAAAGTTAATAAAAATCATAAAAACTGCTATATACTTAACTTTTTTTTTGGTTTATTAAGAAAAAAAGAATTGAAGTATAATGAAGTTCAAATTTAAGCAAAAAGCATGATTTTCTATAAATGATAGAAAAAATACCCTTTTATTGCAAAAAAAATGAAAAAATGGCAATCAACAGAAGTCTAGAAAAAAGTGATTCTAAGAGAATTGGTAATCTTTCTTTAAATTGAAAAAAAACATTATTTGTTGTGATTCCATGTTTGTTTTAATGAATTCATCTCTTCTGATAAGACCGCAAACATGCAGCTGAAGTTTCTGTTACAATTTTTACTAATCTTTCAGTGGCTAACGTGTAGCAAGGAAAATGGAAATGGCTTGAGATTAGTTCGTCTTTTGTTCGTTTTTTGGATGATTGAAATATCCATTTCTCTGTATAACAGGATTTAGTATTTGCTTTAAATTATCTGTCAAATATCGCGATAGCTAGATTGTCTTGTGTAAGTGTCTAGCACCATTAATGCAATGTGGTTAGTTTTAATGTAAGACCACATAAGAGCATCCACTTTCATTATATAATTGATAATATTAACAGCTTGTCAGATGGTTAAAAAAAAAGAACATAAAGTCGTAGTATTCTGTGAGCCATCTTGAATGCACTAGTTTTCCAGGGTTTCTTTTTAATAAGCTTTGAGAACAATATCCAGACTTTATAGTTATTCTTCGTCCAATAGGTAGATCACATTGGATAGTTAGAAACGAGACTATTGGAAGCTCTTCACAACTTTTTAATACCTTTTCTATGGGTTCAGAGTAACTTCTTGGTCCACTTGTACAACCATCCATATATTTAAATAATTGGCGCGGCAGTTCGTTGGCATGGAGTTGACAAATACATCCTGCAGCGGTTTTACTAGATATTTTAATTTTTTTGAAATAAATTTACCAATTCCATCTGTATTAACAATAGTTCTATCACGTCTGATTACAGCAAAAAGGATGACATTGATATCTTTACTGATTAAAATATCCATATTTTTTTTTTATGTTATTATTGCTGCTTTTTCAGTGCTTAAAGAAATATGACCAATGTACTGTGACCTTGCGTCTTTAAGTAAACTAATATGCTCCTCTTTAATTATATTTCTCTTATGATCCACCATATTAAAGGTTTTATTTTTACGTCCATCAAAGTATAAACCCAAATCTTAGTAATCAGAATCAATGGTCACACCGCTGAACTTAGTTCTATGCTTTTCACGGGCTCTTTTAATTTTATTTTGATCGAAAACTGTGGATAAATTGTCGTCTGAAATAAAACCAACGCTTTGTTGCCAAAACAAGAGCAGCTTCAGCCTTATTGGAAATGCCAAATTTATCCACAGGTTTTTCCAGTATGCCAAGGTCAATATTTTTTAATGAATATGAATACGAAGTTTGAGGTAGCGTTCTCTGAAGTGCTAGTTTTTCTATTACTGTTGAGACTGGTTGTTGAGAGACATCAGTTGATAGGTCAGACAGATTTGGCAATAAACTTGTAGCTTTTTCTTCGTATGGTTCATATTTCTGTTTCCGGTTCAGCTTTTTTTTAATTTCCCGCAGCAGTTTTCAAATCAACACTCCTTATGATCATTTATTTTTTAGTTATTTGATCAATCCTAATATATTTTTCAGTTATCGGTACTTTAAGATGTTTTTCATAGTTAAATTAAGCCAATCTGTTGCATTAACACGCTGATATATCAAAAATACACTTAGGATATCTCGCAAATTTGTATGCGCAAAAAATATGAGTAGCGTACAACTATAGTTACATCTCTGAGAGCACCGAATTGGTGACGCGCGTCTGCGCGGAGTAACAAAGTTAGGGGGTGCCTCCACCCACCCCTCTCAAATTACAAGATACCAAACACGTAATAATAACTATTTCATTCATTTTAAAGAAACAAAATTTTATTTCGTTTGATTTTATCTAATACTTGATTCTTAAACCCAGGGGTAAAAATGAGTAGTTTTATGTATTTTTGTAATTTTTCTGATGACTTGGGGCAGTATAATTAATTAATATTTTGATAAGATTATTTTTTATATCAGATACTCACCCTATAGAGCAACTGTTCTGCACAACGCAATTACGAAAAAATGATTTTTAATTTTTTCCATACATACAGCGATCCACCTTAATGTGCAGGGCGAATCACCCGACAGAGCCGCCGCGACAAAAGCGCTCCGACTAAGTCGCGCGATCCAATGAATGCTACATTATTTTATCTAGAGTTCCGGCAGTAACTCAATGAAAGTTCATTTTAATTTAAAAAATCCTTGACTTATAGGTTGGTTTGAGAGGCTGACCACCCATACTGTAAAAAATGGTTCACTTTGCCAATGTCACTTCTGTTTCAGGGAAGGTCGGCAAGAGTTGCAGGGCTTATGTTCATTTGAGATTGGGTTTTTATATTGTAGGTCCACATGCGGCATGTGTGAGCGCGATATTATGCGTGTCTGCTTGTGGAACTGCATTTAATATGAACCTCAAATGATACATATCTTTGCAACTTAGATTTAGATATGAATTAATATACAGATTTGTTGGTGGGAGCGGCTTTGTCACATCGCGGCGCTATGTCGAAGCGGCTTTGTCACAGCGGCTATGTCGGAGCGGCTTTGACACAGCGGCTATGTCGGAGCGGCTTTGTCACAGCGGCTGTGTCGGAGAGGCTTTGTCACACCAGCTCAGTTGCAGCGGCAATGTCGCGGTGGCCTTATTCCGGCGCTAACACTGGCATATAATTTGTGTTTTTTTGACTTGGGGAATGTCCACAGAAATGACAATTGACTACACAGAAACTTTGCTTCGCTAAAAAGCGCTTCGTTTGGTAGTGAGCCTTATACCAAAATATTACACAAAATACCTGTTTTAAATCGAGCAAAGTGCGCTATTTAATCTATAGATTGTTTGGACTGGACACAAATAATATAAAACGGAACTAAGCTATATTTAGTGAAACTTCTTGCCGCGTTATCCCCGAAGGATTTCGCATGTGGCGAGTGGAACCTATTTATTTTTACAGGTGAGGGGGCCGGCTTTACTTCAACCAAGTAAGTTGAAGTGGGGGTTTCGCAGCTCCCGAGGGGGCTAATACTCTTTTCTTGTGAAGGCTGAGTAAGCCTTGCCGATATTTTATTTTGGGTTTATAAATAAACTCCGAAACGGGAAGTCATTTCTGACACCCCCGGTGGGATTCGAACCCGAGCTCTCGGCATGGAATGCAAGCCCCCTACCAACTGAGCTATTGACCGGACAGCCGGGTACCTAATTAAATGAAAGTCCCAAAACACTTAAACTCATGCCCACTGTCCATGAAAAAAGAGTGACATTGAGAAAAAAGAACTTTAACAGTAATTATGGGTGACCAGATTCATACCAACATATTAATGAAGAATTTAAAATACGCCACGCATTTAGAAATATACAGAAAAACAAAATTTCCCTTTAACCAAGCTATGAAATAGAATTAAAAATATCGTGTTAATATCGACGGTTAAAAGGCAGCGAATTTTTGGTCAAAAATGAGTTATGAATGCTGTCCTACTTGAAATTTTCCGCTCTTTCTAATGCGCTAACTCCCATAGCTCTACGATGATTTTTGTGTTGTTTATGCTCAAGCAAACAACTGCGTTAAAGAAGTATGGTTTTGGTGTAACCGACAAGTTTTTGGCCTTTTTTGTCCTAAAGGCGCTTGTGACATAAAAAAATCGTAAAACCACATTAATAGGAATGCCAATAAATGCCTTCATTTTTTATTTATTTTAGAGCTGTCTTGATTTTAACGATATGATAAAAAAATAAAAAAAGTTATGCTGGAGTGAAGTTTTCCGGGATCTGTTGCCGTGGTCTGTGGGAGCTGGAGCTTCCGGACGTTTCGCCCATTTCTACGATGGGCTTCTTCAGCGTGAAGTATGATGATGATGAAGATCTTGATGAGAACTGTGAACCGCACTGTGAACCGCAACTGTGAACCGCAGAACTCATCACAGTTCTCATCAAGATCTTCACCATCATCATACTTCACGCTGAAGAAGCCCATCGTAGAAATGGGCGAAACGTCCGGAAGCTCCAGCTCCCACAGACCACGGCAACAGATCCCGGAAAACTTCACTCCAGCATCATCAGCCGGCCGTGTAAGCCTAAAACTCTTATTCAAAAAAAGTTATGCCATTTTTCTGCAATCTCAAACTTTAAACTGCTCTGCTGAACAATTAAGTTTTAGTCGCTTAAATGCCCTACTTCCTTTTACGCGTCGATATTTATTATTACTTCAAAAAATTTAGCCGTTAAACATTACAGATCGACCGACATTTTTTGACATTATTCTTTGACTGATGGGTTGGTATGAGGTTGACCACCCATACTGTAAAAAATGGTTCAATGTCACCCCTGTTTCAGGTAAGGTCGGCAAGAGCTGTAGGGCTTATGTTCATTTGAGATTGGGTTTTTTTATATTGTAGGTCCACATAAGGCATGTGTGAGCGCAAAATTATGCGTGTCTGCTTGTGGGAATGCATTTAATATGAATCTCAAATGATACATATCTTTGCAGCTTAGATTTAGATTCTTTCGTGTGCGGTTTGATGACAATGTTTAAACGTGTCGTGAGTAGCCCTGTTTCACGTTTTAAAAATAACAAAAAACACCACACAAAATTATAGCTGGTCATGGTAATTTAGAAAACTACACGTTTAACAACAACAAAAACGAAGAGTTGTGCTTGAGATGAGAATCAAGTTTTTCATCGCGGTTCTTAGAATAATCGTTTCCAAAATGGCAACTCAAAAGTCAAATACGCAGCGAAAAAATGAGGCAAATACAACCAAAAACGGCAATCTACAAGTTTTTTTTTTTAATAAGATCAATACATGGAAATGATAAGAAAATTATTTCCAGCGTTTCCGTACATGTATTTCATTTCCAAACAAAAAACTAGATTTCTACCTTTGATTGTGCACGACTCAAATAGTGCTACAAACCGGTAAAAAATTATAAGTGGCGAACTGTATGTAAAGTGTACAACTTGGTTTTTTTATTCAACCGAAAAAGAATCGAAACTATAACTCTCGCCTGAGGCGTTACTTTAGATTAAGCACATTTTTTGGTAAACGCTTTTAAACTTCAGAGGCAAAATTGAAATGTTTCATAGTATAAGTAAGCAAGATTTGTGCTGGTATCCACCAACGCCGATAGGCGCTCAGTTTATGTTACAATATTGATTCGTTGGTTGACTGGTTAAAACAGCACAGTGACTTAACAACACATGACATAACGTCACATGACTTAACATCACATGAGAGAACATCACACGACAAAGCAATCCAGAAAATACGTCACAATGACAGAACAACACAGGGGCAAAACATCTAATGACAAAAACAACACAGGGGCAAAACATCTAATGACAAAAACTCACAGAGAAAACTCACTTGAGAAGTATGACAGGAAAAACTTTGAGGGATAGAGTTAGGAATGAATGGGTAAAAAAAGAATGTAATTTGAAAGAGAATGTGAAAGTTAAAGTACAAAAGAATGTGATGAGATGGTTTGGGCATGTGGAAATAATGAATGATGAAAGACTGACAAAGCATGTATACAAAGGAAGTGTGAAAGGAAAAATAGGGAAGGGACGACCAAGAAAAGTATGGAGTGATCAGATTGAGGAGAATGTGAAAGAATGGGATATACAAAGTGAGCGTAAAAGAAGAAAATGCATGAAAAAGGTGATGGATATAAAGGAATTGAAAGAGGTATGTCAGGATAGGAAAAAATGGAGGCAACTCTGCAGAGGCTCTGGCCACCCCTAGCGGAATGGCGACAGAGTTACAGTTACAGTTACACATACCTCAAACAGAACATAAGATCAATGACACACACATTTATTAATTGATGAATACTTTGCCGTTGCCACCCCTGATTGTAGGTAAAAGCGGTATAAGTTGTAAAATTTACCCAAAATACATGCAAGTGTTCCATTTTTTTTTATGTTCCTTTTGCCGTTTTTAGTATTTTCTTTCATGCGTAATGTGATGTTTTTTTATGTGATGTTTTTTCATGTGCCGTTTATGGTATGCTCTGTTTTAGTTCTGTGATTTTTTTAATTAAAGAAATCCTGTGCGGGAGACTCCCTAGATTTCAGAGACTCTATAGGTTTATGACACTTGTAGAGCCGTAGAGGTGTTTTTATGAGCTTGGTTGTCGCTACAAAGTGCCAATAATCAAGTAAGACCCAGTTGCTGTAAGGCTAGATGGACCTTTAGTGACCAGTCTTTGGTAGAGGTTTTATGATTTTAACCCATATTTGAAAATATAAATGGTATTTTTTGTGCTCCGCTGGGATTCGAACCCACAACCTTCCATTTACGAGTCCGAAGTGTTGCCACTGGACTACAGACCGGTTGTTTTGTCATGTGATGTATTTTCATTGCGTTGTTCACTTTGCCAATGTCACCCCTGTTTCAGGGAAGGTCAGCAAGAGTTGCAGGGCTTATGTTCATTTGAGATTGGGTTTTTATATTGTAGGTCCACATGCGGCATGTGTTAGCGCAAACTTATACATGTCTGCTTGTCGGGAAGGCGTTTAATATGAATCTTAAATGATATATATTTTTGCAACTCAGATTTAGATTTAGATGGCATGTCATGTGACGTGCTGGCATGCGTTGTTTTGCGACTATGCTGTTGTAACGATAACAATTTAAAACTAATCAACACGGAAATCCGTCATGAACCTTTGGTCTGAGAAATGGAGGTAATTGCGTATTCGTGCCAGGCGTGCATAACTCAATAATAACGAATTCCCCATCGATTTGTATCTAATCAGAATAATTAAACACGTGACTGTCATGTTGTCAAACTTCGCTAAAATTTCTGCGGGTAGACGCCCCTAAGCATACGTGAACAATATTTGCAAAAAAACGCAACTAAGCTACACATATAGTGTAACTTCTTGCCGCGTTATCCCCGAAGGGATCGCATGTGGCGAGTTGAACCTATTTATTTTTATAGGTAAGGGGGCCGGCCTTACGCCAACCACTTCAGTTGAAGTGAAGGTTTCCCAGCTCCCGAGGGTGCTGGTACTCATTTCTTGTGAAGGCTGAGTAAACCTTGCCGGTATTTTATTTTGGGGTTTGAAATAAACACCGAAACGGGAAATCATTTCTGACACCCTCGGTGGGATTCGAACCCGAGCTTTCGGCATGGAATGCAAGCACTCTACCACCTGAGCTATCGACCGGAATAAATTTGAATATCGATAAACTTTCGCTTTAACGTTTATTGCTAGCGTGTGTACATAGTTTGTAGGAAAGAATAACTGTGGAGCGACAAAATATACCGTTCGACAATAATGTAAAATGTATTCGTAAAATAAAAATATTCTCGTTTGCTGAAATATTGCCACCAGAAGCGCTATTCTGCTAAATTCCTTCCGACCTGAAGGGGACGAGATAGCGATTCATGTCCAAAAATAAGGTATACTGTGATTTTTTTTATTTATGGAGTTCTTTCGCAAGCGCTGACAAGGTATTACTTGGATTGGTATCCGAAGTGTAAGGAATTTAGCAGAATAGCCCTTCAGGTGTGCTATTAAAATACATAGTGTGGCGAATGTGTGTTTTTACTTGTGTGAGTGTGTCTGTGTGTGTATTTCCTCGAATATTCTAAATAGAATATTCTGGCATAGTCTTAAATGTTATTTATTACTCGTATTCCTTGACTTATAGGTTGGTATGAGGCTGACCACCCATACTGTAAAAAATGGTTCACTTTGCCAATGTCACCCCTGTTTCAGGGAATGTCGGCAAGAGTTGCAGGGCTTATGTTCATTTGAGTTTGGATTTTATTTGTAAGTACACAATCAGCATTTGTAAGCGCGAACTACACGTGTTTGTTTGTGGGCATACATCTGAGAGCTTTGAATGAATATATCCTTGCAACTTAGATTATAGATTTATTATAGTCTCGCATGTATACACCTATAAATAGAGACCGAGATGCTTTGAAGGTAGACTTGTATCTAAGCTGTCGAGCAATACAGCGCAAAAGCCACTCTGTGAACGTACCGTATGTGAAACGTATCTTAAAATAAATTGTGCAAAATAAATAACAGCAGTTTTTATTAAATTGAAACCACAAACCATACATAAGAATAGTAAACTAGGACCTCCACGTCAATATGGTCAAGATAATTATATTGACGTGGATATCATTTTGAAGCAAAGGTCTGCCATCTTAGAGATATTGAACAACCCTAGTTTATAATCCGAAAAGATTTTAGAGATATTCAGAGTCATAATAAAATATGAACATGGCAGAAAGATTATGGCTCTGGATGAAATAAAAAAAGATAAACATGGACTGTAAATAATGGCAGTTGATCTTTTTTTAAAGAGTCCTGTGCGGTAGACTCCCTAGATTTCAGAGACTCAAGGTTGTATTAAAGAAGTATGCAAGGACAGGAAGAAGTGGCGGCTTATCTGCAATGCTGATTTGTAATGTTGGTTTATTAGTTTGCTACATTTTTTGCATAAGAAATTTTCACTTTTTTTGTATAGATTTATTTTTAAGATTTTGTTATTTTTTATATTTAAATGTAATTTATTATTATGTGTTCTGAGAGATGTCTGGAGTCCATATTATGAGAGAAACAATCACTTTTCCCCTTTTATGTGGTTTTTTAGTCTATTCCTGGGTCTTTGATTTGCACTTTTTTACACTTTAGGCACTTTTCTACTCTATGGTCGCTTTTTCCCCATTTCCTGTTTCCCTATTTCCAGTTCCCCCATATACCGGTGGCCATTTGTCATAAAGCGTCATTTTCCCCTTGTGGTCACATGTCAGTTGATTTTACCTTCGAAAATTTGAGTGAATTGACAATATTCCTGGGCAAAAACATTTAAAAGAGTGTTATTTTACCATCTTGTGTCCTTGTGAACAATTAAAAACTAAAACAGGTGATATTGCTGACCACCCATACTGTAAAAATGGTTCACTTTGCCAGTGTCACCCCTGTTTCAGGGAAGGTCGGCAAAAGTTGTGGGGCTTATGTTCATTTGAGGTTTGAATTTTATTTGTAAGTACACAATCAGCATTTGTAAGCGCGAACTACACGTGTTTGTTTGTGGGCATACATCTGAGAGCTTTGAATGAATATATCCTTGCAACTTAGATTATAGATAGATTACAGAAGGGGTCTATGAGTAGATGTGGTGGTTGATGTCCTGATCCTTTGTAACACGGCTGTTAGCTGCGTAGTGTTGTATTGTGTGTTGGCTTTGTTTTGATACACTGAAAGGAAGTGGCGATTTTTTATTTTTTATTTACCGGTAGCTCATTCCATAAGCGGGCAGTTTGGCAAAGGAATGAGTCGTGAAAACACCAAGTTCTCATAGTTTTGATATCGACTGCAAAGGGGTGAATATGAGCCGTTCTACAAGTTACCCTTGCTGTGACAGGAAGAAGAGGTATAAGTCGTCTCTTTAGTGCTTGCATGTCTTATGTCCATCATAGGCAATTTCACATGAGCTATGTTTGTATGTGGACTGGGCCAATGTGTCTTATCTATAATCTAAGTTGCAAAGATATATTAACATTTAAAGCTTATATCAAATGCATGCCCACAAACAAACACGTGTAGTTCGCGCTTGCAAATGCTGAATGTGTGCTTACAAATAAAATCCAAACCTCAAATGAACATAAACCCTACAACTTTTGCCGACCTTCCCTACCACAGGGGTGACATTGGCAAAGTGATCCATTTTCTACAGCATGGGTGGGCAGCCGCATACCAACCTATAAATCAAGGAACACATGGATTCATTTAATTGATTGGTGTTTTTAATTATTTTTGTTACTTGAAGAGCAAATACTGTGCGATTCTAGATTTAGTGTTGTCCATGAATACGCCGACAAAACTGTGAGAGTCGTTGTATACGGTCACAAATCTTGTGCCATAAGAATGACTACCTAAAAATGAGCCGTGTAGAATCAAAGCCGGCAATCTAGGGTTTTCACAAATTAAATAAATATGTGAAAACACAGGAAATAATTTCCTCGTTATTTCTATACATTTAAAGCATTGTCGGATTAAATACTAGATTCCCGGTTTTGATTTTATGAGGGGTACATAATGGCTTCAACTCGGTAGGTACATGTGACAATCGGTGACAGGATAGATTGGCACAGTGAGAGAACGACACATGACAGAATAACACATGACAGAACATCACATGATAAAACATCAATGTGACGAAATAACACAGAAAATAAATAACTGTGACAAAACAACGCAAGGACAAATCATAACATACCGAAAACAGAACACACCATGATCGGCACATGACAGAACATGACATGATAAAACATAACTATGACAAAATAACACAGAAAATAAATAACTGTGCCCGGTCCGTAGTCCGGTGGCAGCACTTTGGACTCGTAAATGGAAGGTTGTGGATTCGGATCCCGGCGGAGCACAAAAATATACCATTTATATTTCGAATGTGCTCCTCGCTGAGTTGAAAAAATTCATAAACCTTTACCAAAGACCGGTCACTGAAAGGTCCATCCAACCTTACAACAACTGAGTCTTGCTTGAGAATTGGCGCATTCTACAGCGACGACCAAGCTCGCAGAGGGCTCTTGAGGTGTGTTACACACAAAAACAGCGCTCACCAAATAAATCATCCTAATATTATTATTATTATTAAAACAACACAAGGACAAAACATAACATACCGAAAACAGAACATACAATAAACGGCACATGACAGAATGACTTTCTTGTGATGTTTTGTCATAGTGATGTTTTTTCATTGGGATGTTCCGTCATATGTTGTCCTCCTGTCATGTGTCATTCTGCCATGTGTCGTTTTGTCACTGTGTCGTTCTGTCATGTGTCGTTCTGTCATGATTCGTTTTGTCATAAGTCGTTCTGTCATGTGTCGTTTTGTCACTGTGCCATTCTGTAATGTGTCGCTCTGTCATGTGTCGTTTTGTCACTGTGTCATTACATCATGTATCGTTCTGTCATGTGTCGTTTTGTCACTGTGTCGTTATACCATGTAACCGTGACAATCACCTCTTTAGTAGTTGAAGTTCATGGGAGGAATCGAACCGAAGACATTTCGAGTCGGAAGCGAAACCGCCCGCAATGTCACGGTCGCGATTCGTAAACGGCATCCATCAAGCTACTTACGATCAACTATGACAGTGGTTCTTAACCTTTCTCGACTGAGGACCAAATAAGAAAATATTGTTACGTTTTTTGCTGGATTCTATTTTTTTAATTAAAATGCCAGACTTTTAAAAAAAAAAAATCACAATTTATTTTTACAATTTACAATTTATTTCACAATTTAAGAGTCACTGGTTATATGTGTTACTCAGCAAAGTGCTTTCTGCGACTGCTTGCTGTCCTACCATTTTGACCTCTTATATAGTAAAACGGAGAGATCTTTCTCCCATTTTCTGGATTATTCCACCACCAGAACATTTACGCACACACAATCACTAGAATGTCATTCCAAGGCACAAATACTCTTAGATGTTTTTGTATTACTTGCTTCAGTGTGTGTAATCATTTTGATGTAGGTGTGTACAAACGCACGTACTCCAAGTTCGCAACAGTATGTGTGGTGAAAATGAAGCATTTGAGAAGCATGACGGGAGAAACTCTGAAGGATAGAGTTAGGAATGAATGGGTAAAGAGGGAATGTAAGTTGAAAGAGGATGTGAAAGTTAAGGTACAAAATAATGTGATGAGATGGTTTGGGCATGTAACGACCGAGAAAAGTGTGGACTGATCAGATTGAGGAGATTGTGAAAGAATAGCATATACAAAGCGAGCGTAAAAGAAGAAAATGCATTAAAAGGGTGATGGATATATGAATGAATTGGAAAAGGTTTTTCAGGATAAGAAGAAATAGAGGCAGCTCTGCAGAGTCTCTGGCCACCCCTAGCGGAACGGCGATAGAGTTACAGTAACCACTTAGATCAGGGGATGACAAAGTGCGGTTCTTAGAAACATATTCTGCCCATTTTGTCGATGATTACTTTCTATACGCTGTGGGATCGGAAGTCTAGGAGTGTATGTAGTTCGCAAGTTCGCGCTTACACATGCCCTCATGTAGACTTTACAAGATAAAAACCTAATCTCAAATGAACGTAAGCCTTGCAGCTCTTGCGACATTGGCAAAGTGAACCATTTTTTACAGTAGGGGCGGGCAGCCTCATACCAACCAATAAGCCAATGAACATCCACTCTGTGTATCCCATTCTTTCACAATTTCACCAATCTGATCCAACCATACATTTAAATAACATGAGTTGTCTGTTCCTTAGCACTTGTTTGTCTTATGTCCATTAGAGGTAATTTCACAAGAGCAATAGTTGTATGTGTGCTGGAACAATGTGTCTTATGAAAACAGGAAATTGATTTTAAAAATATTTGAAACAACTCTCACATATCGTGGTTCCGTTCTTTTCTTAGCTCAGATTGTGTATATTGGCAGCTAAGCCAAACAAGCACTGGGGGGGACGAGTTAATATTTTTTTGGTATTTCAGAAGATATACCACAAAGATATATTACATTTGCAAAGATATATTACATTTGCAAAGATATATTACATTTGCAAAGATATATTACATTTGCAAAGATGTATTACATTTGCAAAGATATATTACATTTGCAAAGATATATTACATTTGCAAAGATATATTACATTTGAGATTCATATTAAATACATTCCCACAAGCAGACACATGATATAAAGTGCCGCATGTAGATTTACAATATAAAAACCCCATAACAAATGAACATAAGCCCTGCAACTCTTGTCGACCTTCCCTGAAACAGGGGTGACATTGCCAAAGTGAACCATTTTTTTACAGTTTGGGTGATAAGCCTGATACCTACCTATAAGTCAACACACAATTACTTACATCTAGCTATACAAGAGCACTACATAAATGTATGCCGACCAGTATATCTAATTATTTAGTTCATTGGGGTCAACAATATTGGTGAAATCAAGGTTCCTAATCTTAACAGATTAAAGAAGTGTGTAAGTATTGGGTCGCCTTGCCGGGTCTCAAGCCTGCAAACAATCTAAGCTGCAAAGATCTTTTTACACTTCCATAGGCTATAATAGAAGTTGCAAAGGTATATCGGCATTTACAGTGATCAGATTGACGAGATTGTGAAAGAATGGGATATAAAAAGTGAGCGTAGAGAATAAAATGCATGAAAAGGGTGGTGGATATGAATGAATTGAAAGAGGTATGTAAGGATAGGAAAAAATGGAGGCAGCTCTGCAGAGGCTCTGGCCACCCCTAGCGGAATTGCGACAGAGTTACAGTTACAGGCTCATTTTAACTCTGGAGGAAATAAAAGAAGTGTGTAAGGACAGAATGAAATGACGGTTGATCTGTGATGTTGGCAGCTAGTGCTTTTTATATAAGAATTTGTTTTCTGTTAGTTTTTGATGTCCATACATATTATGATTTGTTGATTTTAAAAATGTAATTTGTTGTGCATTTTTTTTTTGACTTATAGGTTGGTATGCGGTTGACCACCCATGCTGTAGAAAACGGTTCACTTTGCCAATGTCACTCCTGTTTCAGGGAAAGACGGCAAGAGATGAAGGCTGTATGTCCATTTGAGATTTGGGTTTTTATGTTGTAAGTTCACATACGGCATGTGCAAACGCAAACTTGTACGTGTCTGCTTGTGAGAATGCATGTAATGTGAATCCCCAATGTTACACATCTTTTAGATTAGATTAGATTAGATGTAATGAATTAACAAGCAGGCACATGTTAATTCGCGCTTACACATGCTGCATGTGTATCTATAATATAATCTTTACTCTAAGTTGCAAAGATATATTAACATTCAAAACTCATATCACAAAAGTTCACCCTTCAAACACTGCATCTTATCTAATCTAATCTAAGCTGCAAAGATATATATCATTTAAGATTTATATTAAATGCATTCCCACAAGCAGATGTGTATAATTTCGCGCTAACACATGCCGCATGTGGACCTACAATATAAAAACCCAATCTGAAATGAACATAAGCCCTGCAACTCTTGCCGACCTTCCCTGAAGCAGGGGTGTCATTGGCCAAGTGAACCATTTTCCACAGCATGGGTGGTCAGCCGCATACCAACCTATAAATATATAAAACTATAATTTTCTGAATTACAAATGTTTATTTATTAACGGTTGTAAGGACCTCTAGGTGCTTAGAAGTGTGATGTTTGCCTGCCTAGAAAAATTCAAATTACGAACATCCATGCAAGAAGTACTACAAGACGGAGAAAGTGCAAAATAGATAAGTGTTTTAGTTAAGTTAATTAAGAATATATAAAAAAAAGCGTACGGTACGCCATGGCAACAGTCACTTTCTCTAATAAGTTGAGTATGTACCAAGAAATAGATTATATATGGCTAACAGAACATTATGCAATATAAAAATAAAAACAGATATTTTTTAAACAGATTTTTGCAAGTAAATTTGATAAAACAAATCATAAATATTTACAGCATGCGTGTAAGTCACAAATCGATATTTTTACTCAATGATAAACAATAATATTGTCTTATTATAAAACGAGAAGTATAAAATGAAAGTAAAAAATATAGAGGCTGAAAACAAGAAATTTGAATATGTTAATAACTAAAAACATTATTTATTTAAAGTAAAAATTGGTTTACAACTTAGAGAAGATGTTGAAGGATGTTTGTGGGAAAATATACGCCAAAATTTAAAATGTCAACAACCAGACAGCGGAGGAAATAATTGTTTAAGTGGGGAATGGCGAATTTAGTATTGCGCAGATATTCAACGAGAAAGATTGTTTGAATGATTGTAAAAACTTACGCAAATATCCCAGGATGTGTTCGCACGAATAATTTGATTGATTACAGATTAGTGTCCATACAATTATGAATACTTTGAACTCGCAACGGAAAGCATTCCACCTTGTTTTTTGCAAAATTTCCTACTCACAGAGTAAAGGTTTATAGAGAGCTGAGTTCCTAATATTTCTTTGTATTTCCGGTTTTATCGAGATACGAGCACCACGTAGTGTTAAGAGCATTAACCACGACGTGTGCGTGTGTTAGTGCACTTATACATACGCGCTATGCCATGCTCCTATAATATTACCTCATATTATTATTCCATACCTACTCCTATTTCGTACAAAAAATAAAACGAAAAGTGAATATTTACGTGTTTCATTTATTGGCAGATAACATACAAGATCAGATACAGAAAATTATAAAATATAACCTAAACTACCTATGTAAGGACCTTGGTTAGCAATTATTGTAGTAACAAATATTTATTTTGACACTTTTCTCCAAAATCACAACACAAAATCACAAAACATTTTTTCACATTTTTCACCGGTGTATAGTCTAGTGGTTGAAGCCACAGACTCAATATCCAAAGGTCTTGAGTTAAGTTGCCAGCGGAGAACATAAACAGCTTTCAGCAAATGAATAAAATAACAATACACATGCCATTTTATGAGTAGCGGTCCATATAATCTTCCCGACGGATTTCTAATAAAGTTTTCTTCGAAGTGGAAGCGGCAATACACGTTTTTTGCGATACACGTACATTGGTTCAAGTTGAGACACTTCCTGGATCGCTTTTACCTGCGGCTTGAAATTCTTCTGGTCGAGAAAAACATGCATCCCACCTGCAAAAAAACAATATGATAAAATATCGTATCGGATGTTTCAAATGAACTTCACCATATAATAATAAGTGTAATATTACCTTCTCTACGAGAAAAACTTAAAGCGATGGAATATTATGTCCTTTTTATTAAATATTTAACGTTTTTTAGATCGACGACAAACTTTTTCACTCCGCGCGGGGTGAAGTACCGACATGCAAACAACAAACGGAAATGGCTGTTCAATGTTGTTGATTTTTCTACATGCAGAGCGAGCGTAGTAATTATATTTCACTTTATAATTTGATCATGAATTAGACACGGCGATTTAAACAAAATTTCATAAACCAGTGAAGTTATAAGTTTTACAGATTCTTGTATTTTATATTTCCTAATATCTGCCTTCATTGACCCAAAACTTGAACAAAAATGGTGATTAAGACGCATGATCCTTTAGTCAAACTGAGATATTAGCGCCTCTACTTATAAGAGCAGTCAAAGCTCTTTATAACGATAGGTAGGTCCGACTTTTCCGGGTCTGTTCCTACTGTCATGTCAGTTGGTCTTCGCAGCTTGTCAATGTTTTTCTTGTCTATGGTTGAGATGTGGTGCTGCCACAAATGCGCTAAATACGTCGCCGCAAAAAACGCAACTGTAACTGTAACTCTGTCGCCATTCCGCTAGGGGTGGCCAGAGCCTCTGCAGAGCTGCCTCCATTTTTTCCTATCCTTACATACCTCTTTCAATTCATTAATGTCCATCCCCTGTTTCATGCATTTTCTTCTTTTACGCTCACTTTGTATATTCTATTCTTTCACAATCTCCTCAATCTAATCACTCCATAGTCCATACTTTTCTCGGTCGTCCCTTCCCTCTTTTTCCTTTCACACTTTTTTTGTATACATACTTTGTCAGTCTATCATCATTCATTTTTTCCACATGCCCAAACCAACTCATAACATTCTTTTGTACCTTAACTTTCACATCCTCTTTCAAATTACACATTCATTCCTAACTCTATCTCTCAGAGTTTTTCCTGTCATGCTTCTCAAATGCTTCATTTTCACCGTACATACTTTACTCATTTTCCTTTCGTTCACTGTTCATGCGCGCTTCACTTTCATTCATCAAAGTCAGTAACAATATGCCATTGTGTACCGCCATTCTCTACACAAAAAGTGGAACTTCTTGCCACGTTATCTCCGAATAATTTTGCGTGTGGCGAGTAGAACCTATTTATTTTTACATGGAAGGGGGCTGGCGCTTACGTCAAACACTTCAGTTGAAGTGGGGGTTTCCAAACTCCTGAGGGACTGGTACTCATTTCTTGTGAAGACTAAGTAAACCTTGCCGGTATTTTAATTGGGGTTTTAAATAAACACCGAAACGGGGAATCATTTTTGACACCCTCGGTGGGATTCGAATCTGAGCTCACGGCATGGAATGCAAGCACTTTACCAACTGAGCCATCGACCGGCCGCAATAATTATTTATTTAATTAAATCAGTTACAAGGTTCATAATTTTCAACTGAAAATATTTGTATACACATTTTTTTAATAGAAAGCTACATTATTACTCTTCTCACTTCTTTTCCTTTGCCTTATCCCATCATTTGGGGTCGGCCCTCCTTGTTTGAAGACGCCACACTTTTCTATCCTGGCTCAGCTCCTCTGTCAGGTTTCTCTTTTGCATTTCTTTTTCAATATTGGCCCGCCATGTTGCCATTGGGCGGCTTCTGCCTCTTGGCCCTGTGGGAATGCTGAGAGTTTTGGATAATATGTTTATTGTCTCTTCGCATCACATGGCCGAACCACCGGAATTGGGATTCTCTAATCCTGTCTGTTATTGGAGCAACCTTAAAGCTACCCCTCACGTATTCGTTCTTTTTGTGGTCAAGCCTGGAAATTAGATCCGTACGTGAATTGTCATAAACAATATTGTGTTTTCTGCCGGCCGGGTTGATAAGGAAAATTCATTCATATATTTGGTTACTGATTTCTTTTTAAGATTTTGTTGTTTGTATACATATGAATCTTATTTGTTATTTGTATTCCTTGAATTTTAAGTTGGTATGAAGCTGACCACCCTTGCTGTAAAAAATGGTTCACATTACCAATGTCACCCCTGTTCAAGGAAGGTTTATTTTCATTTGAGGTTTGATTTGTAAGTACGCATTTAGCATTTGTAATCGCGAACTTACACGTGTTTATTTGTGGGTATGTATTTGATATGAGTTTTTAATGTTAATGTATCTTTGCAACTTAGATTATAGATATAGATTTCTAAGGACGGCAGTCTCATACAAAACTAACGTTTCCTCACCAAGAAAAAAAAAATGTTCCGATGTTATGGGCCGAATGTAAAAGCATTTGATCTTAATTTGTTTCTACTTTATATAAGTTTTTTTTCATATACATCTACAAGAATTCATCTAGAAAAATTCACACCTCTATATTTAAGATCAAAGGTGCAAAAAGACACCAAAATTGAGTATAACAATATACCTATAAACAGTTATGAAAAAAAAAAATAGTTGGCCGCACCAAATATTGGTTACGCTAGAAAAGTCACTCGTATAAATTTGACACGTCGTTTTATGGAGCATCACGTTTCGGTAAAAACAAACTTCTACAATATTTTTAACACATAAATATCGTCAAAAATTTAATTTTATTTTCAACAAAAAATATAATAATTTATGTTTAATCATATTTATATGTTAAAACTTTTTCATTGCTGCGATTAGGTCATTTTCAGCGAGGTTTTCTATTCTGTACTTTTACAGAGCACACTTACCTGAAATCTGACGTGTTCTGTTTCTAGAATATATCCTTTTCTTAAGCTTTTTTTAAAATGAAAGTGTAATCAGATTAAATACGAAGGAATTGACCATCTTTACATTTTTGGTAAATGGCTTCAGGTAGGTACTTACTTGGTTCAAATTTCCTAAACTATTGATGAAAAAATACATACAAATTTTTCATGAAAAAAATATTTTCATGTGATGAAGTAGATTATAGTGCCAAATTAGATCGGTCCAATTGTTGCTTTTCACAAATAGAATTTACAAAACATGATAATTATTAAAATAAAAGACATAAATTTAAAAATACACATTTTTTCTCTGCGGGTAAACGTCTGAAGATGAATTAAGACTAAAGATCAACTAATGACAAAAAATTGGTCGCCTCTGCCTAGCAACTGGCCGTGTGACATCACAATTCTGTTGTCTATGGAAAATGTGCTGAGTTCATTCTGGTCTTTTTTCTTATTTTTAACATGTTCTTTATAAAATAAGTTAGCATTTTGGCTTGCGTGATCGTTTTGTTGCTGCGTACTATAATTGCTCTCACCAGAAGGAAGTTTCTGCGTGTACTTGCAATGATATCAACACCAGGAATTTGTTTCAACATTATTCTTATGTGCAGCACTTTTCAGAACCTAGCCAGACATCTTCTCTATGTAATCATCACAAATTATCATCATCATCATCATTGGCACGACAACCCAGGGTGGGTCTTGGCCTCCCTTAGCAACCGCTGCCAGCGCTATCTATCCAACGTCTTCCTCATCCAGTCCCACATTCCCACTGCACGGCAATCCGCCACCACTCCATCCAGCCATCTTGAACGTGGTCTTCCCACTGTCCGGCGTCCCTCCGGGTACCTCATCACAATCGTCTTCTCCAGGCTCCGATGGTCCATTCGCTGAATGTGCCCCAGCCAATGCAGTCTGTTGACCTTTATTGAGCGGACCACATCAGCGTCCTGGTACAGCTTATACAATTCGGAGTTATATCTTCTTCGCCATATGTTTCCGTCCTTTATTGGACCATAAATACGTCAAAGTATTTTCCTTTCGAAGACATTGAGAGAGCATTGGTCACGCTTGGTCAGTGTCCAGGTTTCGGAGGCATATTTCAATCAACACAATCACAATCATCACAAATTGGCACACACTTAATGACCCTTTTTATCCAAACATTGAAACAGGCCTTGAAATTTTCAGTTGTGGGACCTTGAAGCTTCCTCAAAAGAGGAATGATGCAGAATCACTTAGCACCTCTTTCAGGTCATTCAGAAATTCCATGCCTCAAGTCACGATATGGGTCAAGCCACGAAAAAACTTGTATCACATGATAGTAAGAAAGTCTAGAAGTATAAAATCATATTGCTCACAAATTTTACCCGGCCTTTACAAGAAATGAGCACTTTCCACCTTAGGAGCAGGGAAACTCCCACAAGTGAAGTATGAGGCGTAAAGCTTGTCCCAACGTCTTAAATTAAGAACTTGCAGTACATGTGTAGCTTAGTTGCGTTAGTTTATAATAATTTTAATAAAATAAATTTATCTATGCCTTTTCGTGATTTATATCACCACAAAGGCGCATGTGGGCTCTAGCGGGAAAATAGAAATGTTTTCAGCATCTTCCTAAAGGCTGTCTCGTTGACCTGGGTTCTCAGCTTCTCTGGGAGAGCATTCCATGCCGCTGGCCCGGCGTTTATTTATAGTTGCGTTTTATGTTCTTAAAAACCTTGCGCGTAAGGATTACAAGCGATCTAGTATAATTGCTACCACCCATGGGATACGTAAACAGGTGTTGAAAATTGTTTACAGAGCAATAGCAATAACCCCAGTAATAAGTCCCAGAATCATAGTTTGTTATCTGCCGTTGAACGCAGTGCCTGAACAAATAGGGAAAAAGCTGATCTGTGTTATCATGACAAGGGTCAATTAGCAAATGGATGTTTTTTTGCACTTAAGTAAAATGATTCCTCAAACTACAAGACTAACACCTTCAAGCAAAAGGCAATCAATAGAACTGTCTTTATATTATATCCGCGTTGCTACGAACTCAAACTTTTGGTCCAAAGATCTAGTATGGTCACTTTAAATATTTGACATTTGTTTTGCACTGAAATTATTCTAAATTGTTGTAAATTTCTGTTTAAATAAAATAATTTGTCTAATTAGCATACCTCTTTAATAACAGCACAGAAGAGAATCTATAATCTAAGCTGCAAAGATATGTTAACATTTAAGGCTCATATTAAATGCATGCCCACAGACAGGCACATGTAGGTTCGCGCCTACACATTCCTCCTGCCGCCGTTCCCTGAACCGGGGTGACATTGGCAAAAGTAAACCGATTTTTACAGCACGGGTGGTCAGCCTCATACCAACCTATCAGTCAAGGAGCACAAAAAAATAAAAAATGATGTACAAAAATTCTGAATTAATCACGTAACAGATCCAAATTCAAATAAAGTAAAATTAAACTTAAAATTCAACTTAGAATTAAGTAATGCCCTATCCGCCATTGTTGCAAATCAACCGCCATTTCTTTTGGTCCTTACATACTTCTTTCATTTCTCTCAGAGTCATAATATTTTTCATGCACTCTCTCCTTTTGTTATGACTCTGAATATAAAAGACTAATAATATAAAAGCACTCCATATTTTTATGTTTAAAACTTTTTCAATAAATTATTTAATAGAAAATATATATATTTTATGTGAACCTTTACTGGAGAATGCCCTATATCAGAGGTTCCCAAACTTTTTCAAGTCACGGCACCCTTTGAAATTTTGAGTTTTCTCATGGCACCCTAGTCATATAATATCGATCGATGTTTGTATTCATGTATGCACACAAGCTTCTGCTTTCGCATGAAGACATCTGGCCAGGCAAAATAGGTTGGTGAATTGCAATCCTCTTCACAATTTAAAAAAAAAAAAAAAAAAATGTAAAATTTTGATTTTTAGTAGACTTCAGGGGCGCCTCGCGGCACCCCTGATCTCTCTCCGCGGCACCCACTTTGGGAACCTCTGCCCTATATTATTGTTGCTCATGTATTTTTTCTCCTAACATTTCAGAATGAGGAGATGAACAAGGGCTATTGTTCTATAGTTGATTAAGCATCAAAAATGTCGGGCAAGAATCAGAAGAATCCGTGGAAGAAGAAACCTGATCCGGGTCCACCTCCGCCGGATATTTCCGTCAGGTTTGCTGCGGCCAGTGCAAAGCTCCATGCCTCTGTTCTGAAGCATGTGGAGTATGATTCATCATCAGAGGAAGAGGAACTTGAGCAGGACAAAATTCTTGGTAAGAAAGTCAGCGACTTCCGCCACTAAGCTACACTTATAGTGTGACTTCTTGCCGCGTTATCCCCGAAGGGTTTCGTATGCCTAATCTAATCTAATCTAAGTTGCAACGATATGTTCAATTGGAGATTCACATTACATGCATTCTTACAACCAGACACGTACAAGTTTGCGCTTGCACATTGCCTCATGTGAACCTACAACATAAAAACCAAATCTCAAATGGACATACACCCTGCAACTCTTGCCGTCCTTCCCTGTTACATGGGTGACATTGGCAAAGTGAACCATTTTTACAGCATGGGTGGTCAGCCGCATACCAACCTATAAGTCAAGGAACATACACGACAAATTACATTTTGCGAGTGAAATCTATTTCTTTTTACAGGTGGATGGCCTTACGCCAACCACTTCAGTTGAAGTGGGGATTTCCCAGCTTTCAAGGAGGCTGGTACTTATTTTTTGTGGAGGCTGAGTCTGGTCGATAGCTCAGTTGGTAGGGTGCTTGCATTCCATGTCGAAAGCTTTGGTTTGAATTCCACCAAGGGTGTCAGAAATGATTTCCCGTTTCGGTGTAAATAAAATACCGGCAAGATTTCATCAGCCTTCACAAGAAATGAGTACCAGTCCCTCGGAAGCTGGGAAACCCCCTTCAACTGAACACACGTACTTGTAAAAATAAACAGGTTACACTCGCTACATGCGGTCCTTTTGGGGAACACACGGCAAGAAGTTACACTACGTGTGTGGCTTAGTAGCGCCCATGTCCAAGTAAATTAGTAGAAGAAATAATGTTTTTTATAGATTGGTATTGATGTATGGAAGTGAAGCCTGGACGGTGAGTGAAAGGGAAATTAGTAAAGTCCATACAGTAGAAATGGACTATCTAAGAAGTATGATTGGGAAAAAACGAAGTGACAGGGTGAGGAATGATTTTGTAAGATAAGAATGTGGTGTAAGGGAAAGTGTGAAAGGGAAGATTAAAAGAAGTATGTTAAGATGGTTCGGGCATTTGGAGAGAATGAGTGATGAAAGATTGACGAAGAAAGTATATGTTGCTAGAATAGATGGATGTCGTGGTAGAGGAAGACCGAGAAAAGTATGGAAGGATCAAATCTCTGAAATAGCGAATGAATGGGATATCCAGAGTCATAATAAAAGGAGGACTTGTATGAAAAAGGTTATGACTCTGGGTGAAATGAAAGAAGTATGCAAGGACAGGAAGAAGTGGCGGCTAATCTGCAATGTTGATTTCTAATGTTGGTGTATTCATTTGCTACATTTTTTGCATAGGAAATTTTTTACTTTTTTTGTATAGATTTATTTTTAAGGTTTTGTTGTTTTCTTATACTTAAATGTTATTTATTACTCGTATTCCTTGACTTATAGGTTGGTATGAGGCTGACCACCCATACTGTAAAAAATGGTTCACTTTGCCAATGTCACCCCTGTTTCAGGGAAGGTCGGCAAAAGTTGTGGGGCTTATGTTCATTTGAGGTTTGGATTTTATTTCTAAGTACACATTCAGCATTTGTAAGCGCGAACTACACTTGTTGGTTTGTGGGCATACATCTGAGAGCTTTAAATGAATATATCCTTGCAACTTAGATTATAGATTATAGATTATAGGTATTAGTTTTGGTTTAAGCAAGCTCCTGAAATATTTGTACAATCATTTTTGGCTTTTGTATTAAGAGTTCGTGAATTAACCTTGTTGTTTGCCTTTCAGAAAAGTTGGTCATCAATTGCAAGACTGACAATGTGGACGCTCTGTTGGGGAAAACAAAGGAATTCTTGGAGCAATCGTTCCAATCTGGAGCCATCGTTTGTCTCATCTGCATCGCATCAGTCAAACGGACACAGCCCGTAAGTCATCATCCAGTCTTCAACAAAAAACTCACAACTAAGCTGCACAGTCGGTGTTATAGCCGAGGGGCTCAAATCGCTATTCTTGACTAGCGTATTTGGAACAGAATAACGCTGGTTCGAATCACGTCTGCCCCATTAGACCACAACTTCGATCCTGGTTCAACAGATGCCTTTGCATGCACACAAGCTTCTGTTTTCTCATGAAGACAACTGGCCAGGCTAAATAGATTGATGAATTGCATTCCCCTTCACAAATCTATTTTTTTTTAAATTAAAAAAATAAAGGGCAACTTATACACGCTACTCGTGATCTAGTAACAATCCCACAAGGAGTGCCACCCGAGGTATGCTATTAGCTTCAGTAACATCGAACCATTTACTTTTAGAGTAAAGTTAGAGAGCACACCTCTAACATGGAGGTTCTTGTTTTGTCGTGTCGTTGCTTTTAATTCACGGGAAGGCCTTCGGCACTTGAGAAAATATGAAGCTTTGTATGAGCGTCCATGTGCTGTGGGTCCTTCTGACACATACATACAGGACGGGTACAAGGAGGGTTTGAGCATACTGTATTCCCCAAAGGGGTCGCATGTGGTGTGTGGAACCTATTGAACAAAATGATGTCATCGCACTTGTACTTGAATTGATTCTATAATCTAAGTTGCAATGATATTAGTTTGATTGTTTTCTTGGGTGTTTCAGATATGGAGCTGTGAGACATGCTACAACGCCTTCCACCTGTTCTGCATCCAGCGCTGGGCGCAGGACTCGGTTCAGCAGAAGAGCCGGGCAGTCGCGGAGCAGCAGGCTGACCATTCCCAATATCCAGTCAGAGACAACTCCTTTCAAAAGTGCTCGTGGAATTGTCCCAAATGCAGATGCGAATATGAACCAGTAGGTTTTCCATTGAATGCTTTTCTTCTTTCTATAAAAACACTTCTTTTAGTGCCACTCCTATTGAAGATTCTATAATCTAAATTGTAAGGATATATTAATATTCAAAGCTCATGCTTGCCCACAAACAAACACATGTAAGTTTGCACTTACAAATGCTGAATGTGTACTTACAAATTAAAATCCAAACCTCAAATGAACATAAACCATGCTACTTTGGCCGACCTTCCCTGAAACAGGGAAGGGTGACATTTGAAAAGTGAACCATTTTTTAAAGTATGGGTGGTCAGCCTCATACCAACCTATAAGTAAAAGAATAATAAGTCAAAGTGAAAATTTTGATATTAATTAAATTATTATCTATTAAATTTAAACAAAAAAAAAAATCACAAAGTTTTTTCATCTACACCATAAAAAAAGTCTACACCATATAATTTTACTCTCATGTCTTTGGTTTTGCAGGAAGACATTCCTAAGAAGTATGAGTGCTTCTGCAAGAAGCAGATCAACCCGGAGTACCAGCCGTGGCTTGTTCCCCACACTTGTGGTGTCATCTGCAACAAGGAGCTGAAGCCCAACTGTGGCCATCGCTGTCATTTGCTCTGCCATCCAGGTCCGTCAATCCTCTCTTTCTGAGGAACGTTCATAAACCTAAGAATAGGAGAAGAAATAAAAATTTCGTTTCGGTGTTTATTTCAAGTCCAAAATAAAATAGTATCAGGAAACACCCCTTAAACTGACGTTGGCGTGAGGCCAGCTCCCTTACCCGTAAAAATAAATTGGTCCCAAATCGCCACATGCTAATCCTTCTTGGGAAACGCGGCTACAAGCTACATATGCAGCTTAGTCAGGTTTTTTTAGTCTATCATGCTTGTCTTGTTCTGTCATAGTCTACATATTAAGGTTATAGCTACCCATCTACCATTCTATCTTGGATACAACCATGAAATAAAAAAATATGATAAATTACCCTCTTACTAATGCCTCAGTCATTTCACTAGCGTTGTTACAATACCACATATTCTATGTTGGAATTTGTCCGCGAAAACATAAAAATTCTGTTCATTTCAGGTCCGTGCCCGAGTTGTCCTCAGCTGATCTCCATGACATGTGGATGCGGACAGTCTCCGGCCCGTCCTGTCCGTTGCCGCGTCCATTTTTGGTCGTGCGGACGGCCGTGTGGTCGATCTTTATCATGCGGCACCCACGCTTGCCGGATGCCGTGTCACGAAGGGCCCTGTGAGCCGTGCCAAGAGACAAAGCTACGGCCCTGCATGTGCAAGAGGCAGGTGTCGAAGAGAGCGTGCGGGGAAAATAAGTGGCAGTGCGATAATGTAAGGTTCTTTTACTTTAATCTAAAGTTGCAGAGATATATTAAGTGTGACAAATGCCTACAAACAGACACGTGTATGTTCACATTTACAAATGCCGCAAGTGTATCTACAAATCAATATCTAAATCTCAAATGAACATAACAGCAACTTTCGGCGACCTTCCCTGAAACAGGGGTGACATTGACAAAGTGAACTGTGACAAGATTTCGATGATACCATGATGTGAGGATATGTACGAATTGTTTTGAAGTCCTCAAACAATTTCTTGTTTCATCGGCGGGAACAATAACTCTTTTGAAATTAGATTATCAACCACATTAAATGTTGAACTTTATTTCACCATCACAATAAATAATAAAACACAGCATAGAAATAATAACAGAATTCACATGCTTTGTATATTGTTGCCGACCTTGATGTATGGAAGCGAGTCATGGACGGTGAATGAAAGAGAAGTAAATAAGGTATGCACCGTAGAAATGGCTCATTTGAGAAGTATGACAGGAAAAACACTGAAAGATAGAGTGAGAAACGAATGGGTTCTAAATGAATGCGGAGTAAAAGAAAGCGTGAAAGTGAAAGTTCAAAGAAGTGTGATGCGATGGTTTGGACATATTGAAAGGATGAATGAAGACCGACTGACAAAAAGAGTGTATAAAGGGAATGTAATAGGTAAGCGTGGAAGGGGAAGACCTAGAAAAGAATGGATTGATCAGATAAGTGAGATTGCGAATGAATGGAATTTACAGGGTGGAAACAAGAGAAGAGCATGCATGAAAAGAATTATGAAATTAGATGAGATGAAAGAAGTATGCAAGGACAGAGTCAAGTGGAGGTACCGGCCACCCCTAGAGGAATGGCGGCAGGATACAAGACAAGACAAGTGGCTCAGAAGACAAGAAAGCAATACTCTTCCTACATACTTATTAAATCCTTTTATTACAATCCATTCGCCAACCTCATTGTTTTGCATTTTGCTTTGTTTGTCAGGTCTGTGGCAAGCTTCTGCCGTGCGGCTTCCACAAGTGTGACAAGGCCTGCCTGCACGAGGTGTGTGGTCCTTGTCCCTTCAGCAACCTGCAGGCTTGTCCGTGCGGAGCCACCTACGCCGATGTCCAGTGTCCCAACGAGATCCCCACCTGCGGCAGCAGCTGCAATAAGCGGCTGCCTTGCATGCAGCACATCTGCCCCGACAAGTGCCACAGAGACGAGTGTGCCCAGGTAACAAACACTTGGATATTTTCAGCAATAACAATGCAGCAAAAAATTGCACTCTATGTGCAGCTTAGTTGCATTAGTGTTGCAATTGGAGTCAATTAAAGGCTTGAACAATGTTTTCAAAACTAAATTACAGGATTTTTGGTTGTCTCTTTGAATTAAATATCAACCGGTCCATAGTCCAGGTGGTAACACTTCGGACTCGTAACTGGAAGGTCGTAGATTCGAATCCCGGCGGAGCACAAAAAATATACCATTTATATTTTCAAATATGCTCTTTGCTTGGTGAAAAAAATCATATACCTTTACCAAAAACCGGTCACTAAAGGTCCATCCAGCCTTACAGCAACTGGGTCTTGCTTGAGAATTGGTGCTTATTACAGCGACGACCAAGCTCGCAGAGGGCTCTTGTGGTGTGATACACACAAAAACAGCGCTCACCAAATAAATCAGCCTAATTTAATGAATTAATTTAATCAAAATTATTAGTTAACATGTTTACCTATAGGTAAATTAAATTAAATTAAAAAATTAGATGTTAGACAGATTGTTAATGGAAAACTTACGTTATTCACGACCTTTCATTGGTGCCAAAACTGACGTCCTCAGGAGGCTTGTTGTTCATTTTCGCTCATCGCACTAAAATGGCGTCTCCTGAGAACATTCCTTATCAGACAAGTATATTGTTATGATTTTAGTTGGGTTCTTTTAATCAAACTCAATTTATTTTTCAAGATTTATTTTACACAATGTCGGTTTACAATGTACTGATTTCGAGCTCTTGCTTATCGACTTCACGGCTCAATGTTTTATTCGACTCTGGTCTCTCACACAATTGTGGTCCAAATATATAATGTCTAAATGGACGCCTCTCGCATATTCCGGACCCCTCTATAGTGAACCACACACTTCTATATTATTCTAGTTACGCATATTATTCTAGTTACGCATATTATTCTAGTTACGCATATTATTCTAGTTACGCATATTATTCTAGTTACGCATATTATTCTAGTTACCCATATTATTCTAGTTACGCATACCAACAACTACGTGCCTAGGCACATGCACACATTCAAACTCACAGTAGACTATACTAGAGGCGGACACAAACACATAAGCAAGCCACGCAATCGAGTTTCATAACTTGTAACAGTATATTAAATTCCACAACCGGTCGATTATTATTAAGATGATTGTTCTTTTCAGTGTGTCGTATTAGTGGAGAAAACCTGCCGCTGCGGCCAGCACACCAAGGACCTTCCTTGCCACAAAGAGTTCACCTGCATCACCAAATGCAAGCGGATCAAGGCCTGCACCAACCACCGCTGCAGCCGCAAATGCTGCGACGGCCAATGCGGACCCTGCGACAAACCCTGCGGCAAAACCCTGGCTTGCGGCAAGCACCGATGTCAAATGGCTTGCCATTCTGGACTGTGCTATCCGTGTCCCCTGACTGATAGGGTGCAATGCCGGTGCTCGGGGACGTTCTACATTGTGCCTTGTGGAGGGAAACAGAGATCTAAGCGGCCGCCTAAATGCTCCAGGAATTGCAAGTGAGAGAATTTTGCACTTTATTATCCGGTAAAACAGGACATTTTTTTATTAAGGGGGATGTGATGTCGATGGATCTTCAGATCTATGGAGTGTACCGTTAGGTCCTCGAAGACGGACGAATCCATCTACGTCAATTTGACGTTAAAGCGTAGCTAGCTGGCCGCACTGTGTTCTGGCGGGATTCAAATTCTCGGCATTTTATTATTGAAAATTATTGATGATATCTTTATTTTTACTACTTAAAAAATATATGGTTATGTTCCTTGAAATGTTCTCTACACAACCATAGTATTTTAAACCGTTTTGCTCACCACTGCAATTATCCTATTATCAAGTTATATATATTTTTGTAAATCTTCATCTGCAGAAATACACCATTTTATTGATGTTAGTAGTGTTTAAATGACTTAAAGCTCATTATGCATTCGACTAAATGACACTACCCAATAAACTTCAGTAGGCATCGCAGAATCTTTTATTTAATTTTTTGACTGTTTCAGGATTCCGGTGAAGTGTGACCATGTGTCCCAGAATATCCACAAGTGCCACTTCGGCGCTTGTCCGCCCTGCAAGCAGACGTGTGGTCGCTCTCTGCCCTGTTCGCACACCTGCCTTGCGCCTTGCCACACGCTGGTCACGCTATTGCCCAACTCTACTAAGGTACAATCTGTAATCTAAGTTGCAAGAATATATTGGCATTTAAGTTTCATATTAAAATGCATGCTGATAATTTACAGTTACACATCCTGCATTTGTGCTTCTAATCTAATCTAAGCTGCAAAGATATGTATCATTTAAGATTTATATTAAATGCATTCCCACAAGCAGACATGTATAATTTCGCGCTAACACATGCCGCATGTGGACCTACAATATAAAAACCCAATCTCAAATGAACATAAGCCCTGCAACTCTTGCCGTCCTTCCCTGAAACGGGGGTGACATTGGCAAAGTGAACCATTTTTTACAGTATGGGTGGTCAGCCGCATACCAACCTATAAGTCAAGGAACTGCTTACAAAATAAAAAAACCAATAGATTGGTATAAGGCTGACCCCCACATCCTTCTCGAAATCCCAATAACCAAGAAAAACATATAAAATACTGTTACGAACTTGGAGTACCTACGTGCTCCTGTACAGGTACAATAGTGTGTGTAAAACAGTCCAGTATGATCCATGATGGTAGTAGTAAGGTACATGAACAGCTGTCTAGTGCAATCTAGAATTGAGATCAAATGGTCTGGAATATGCAAGAAAGATCTCTTTTATACCTATATAAAGGGACTGTAATGGGGCATCAGGTAGTGTTGACTAAAAAATTGTGCCGTGAAGTCGAAAACTAGAGCTAGAAATCAATTGTTGTAAATTGTGAACCAAACTGTGTAAAATAAATGGTGTTAAAATAAATAATTGCAGTTTAATTAAAAGAGAACCCAGTGAAATCATAACAATATGTTTTACTTTTCAGGTGGAAGTGAAAGACTTGGATTGTCCGCCGTGTTCCACTCCTGTGGCCGTATGGTGTTTCGGCAGCCACGAGCAGCTACAGTGGCCGTGTTTTTCGGCCAAGAGGGTCACGTGTGGCCGGAAATGTGGCCGACAGCTGGCCTGCGGCAACCACACCTGCGCTCGGGAGTGCCATGAATTTCCCCCTGATCCGTCTCAGGTAAAACTGCTGGTCCTCTCGTTTCTAGTCTAATCTAATCTAAGTTGAAAAGATATGTAGCATTGGGCAATCACATTATATGCATTTTCACAAGCAGGCACATATAAGTTCGTGCTTGCATATGCCGCATGTGAACCTTAAACATAAAAACCCAAATCTTAAATGAACATAAGCCCTGCATTTCTTGCTGACTTTCCCTGAAACTGGGGTGACATTATCAAAGTGAACCATTTTCTACAGCATGAGTGGTCAGCCGCATACCAACCTATAAGTCAAGGAACATAGACTATAAATTTCATTTTTACAATTAACAATTAATCCATATAAACACCAAAACAGTTGCAAAATACAAAAATCTAATTTAAAAACCCTAGCCCTAGCCACCAACATTACAGATCAACCGCCATTTCTTTCTGCCCTGCCATACTTCTTTCATTTCATCCACAGTCATAACCTTCTTCATACAAGCTCTCCTTTTATTATGACTCTGAATATCCCATTCATCATGTAGAGTCTTATTATTTTGTGTTGGTGCTTCCAGGCACTGTTGGAATGTGAGCAGTGCAGCTCCGCTTGCTCGGCAGAGAGACCAGCTGGCTGCAGCCACCCCTGCAAGCTGCCCTGCCACCCACCTCCCTGCCCGCCATGCCAGATCTTCCACAAGCAGCCGTGCCACTGCGGCATCCTGCAGATGTACCTCAAGTGCCACGACATGACCAGTCAGCTCACGTCCATGTCCTGCAACCAGCAGTGCATCAAGAATGTAAGAAAATCTATCAAGTGTTGCATTTAATTCCATGGTTTTTGACCACTGTATTTCCGAAGGAATGCATTGGCTTTTGAAGCCTTTTTTTGAAGTGTTTTTTTTATATTTTCGTTTTTGATAGCTCTTTGAAGCTAATTGCTAGATGAAGCTGTCTGATCGATAGCTCAGTTGGTAGAGTGCTTGCATTCCATGCTGTGAACCCGGGTTTGAATCCCACCGAGGGTGTCAGAAATGATTTCCTGTTCAGTGCTTATTTCAAACCCCAAAATAAAATACCGGCAAGGCTTACTCAGCCTTTAGAAGAAATGAGTACCAGCCCCCTCGGGAGCTGAGAAGCCCCCTCGGGAGCTGAGAAGCCCCCACTTCAAATGAAGTGGTTGGTATAAGGCCGGCCCCTGTACCTGTAAAAAGAAATAGGTTCACTTGTCACATGCGAAACCCCTCGGGGATAACGCGGCAAGAAGTTACACTATATGTGTAGCTTAGTTGCGTTTGCGATCTAATGTTATGTAATTTCACTTTGCCAATGTCACACCTGTTGCAGGGAAGATCAACAAGGGTGGCATGGTGTATGTTCAATTGAGATTTGGGTTTTAATGTTGTAGGTTCACATGCGGCATATGCAAGCGCAAACTTATACGTGTCTGATGATGATGATGATGGATGATTTCTTTCCTGTGGCGCCATTTAATGGTCCAGGACCATCTCAAGGGCGCCATGGCTTCTCGAGAAAAGTAGTGTCTTCAGTTCCTTTCTGAAGGTGGTGGTAGGCTGGTTCGCGCGAACACCGATGGGTAAATTGTTCCAGGCCACCGGCCCGGCCACCGCAAAGCTTCTGTCTGCAAAGTTTGATGTGTTTGCTCTATTGGGCACTATAACCTTGTTGACAGCAGTAAGGGCAGAGCGTAGTGGTCTTTTTGAAGTCCCATCGACAGAGCATAGCTCAGCGAGACATGGGGGTGCAGTGCCGTTGTCTGCATGTGAGAATTCATATAATGTGAATCCCCAATGTAACATATCTTTACAACTTAGATTAGATGTATGACATTTTTATAGTGACTTTATAGATCGTCGTTTGTCATTGTTGAATAATTGTTATGATTTTGTTTCAGTTGAAATGTGGACATCGGTGCAGTCTCATCTGTCACATGGGAGATTGTTCGTCCACCGAAGAGTGCACCAAGAAAACTAAAGTGTTCTGCGACTGCAAGAGAGTAAAGAAGCTCATTCCATGCAACCAGGTAAAAGCCCTGTCCTTAACCTCTGGGCTGGAAGTCTCATCACCACGGTAATTCTTACCTACCGAATATCGGTAATATTTGTATGAAGACCTGTCAATCCAAGATGGCCGCAAGTGAACAGCTGATTAGTCTTCATACAAATATTACCAATATTCGGTATGTAAGAATTATCGTGGTGGTAAAACTTCCAGCCCAGGTGTGCCGGCGATTTTTAACATTATCCGGCAACCGATCTCTTGGTTTTGATTTCAAATATCTCCAAAGATACAAGACATATCTCCAATCCATTATTTTATCTTAAAAGACAGTGAAATAAAGTTTTTTTTATGCATAATTTAGGAAAACGCCATGGGTGAAGTATTTAAATAAAAAACGCATTTAAGCTTATTTTAAGGGAATGGGGGAAAATATTAATTCTGAAATGTATTTGCCTGAGCCCTATACACACAACTGGAGTATAGATACAAAATATATTACATTTAGAATTTAATTCTATGTCTTATTAATTTTGTGTACTTCAAATGTTTCAGGTGAAACAGAACGAAACAAACGTGCCTTGTGATGACTTGTGCAAAGCAAAAATGGAAGAAGAGAACCGCGCCAAAGAGGAAGAGTTGAAAAAGAAGATGGAGGAGGAAAGTCTGAAGAGTGAGCTGGAGATGGAGATGTTCGAGAGGAAGTTCATGAAGAAGGGGAAGAAAGGAAGAAACAACCGAGTTCAGGATTCCAAAGACACAAACCCTTGGTACACCAATAAGTTGATAGTCCTTCCGATATTTGCAGGACTTCTTTCAGTTATTGTTTATGTTGTTTGCTTCAATTGATCTTTGTGAATTTAGTATTTTTTTGTTGAGTCATAAAAATGGTTGATTGAGTCTTGAAAATAATTTATATAAATTAATTCATTTATTATCAATAGGTTAGTTTATATTGATTAATTATTTTTGATTATTATTTGTGAATTATGTTCCTTAACTTATAGGTTGGTATGCGACTGCCCATGCTATAGAAAATGTTTTACTTTGCCAGTGTCACTCCTGTTTCAGAAGTTCGGCAAGAGTTGCAGGGTGTATGTTCAATTGAGATTGGGTTTTTATATTGTAAGTCCACATGCCGCATGTTTAAGCGCAAACTTATATGTGTCTGCTTGTGGGAATGCATTTAATATGAATCTTAAATGTAATATATCTTTGCAACTTAGATTATGGATTATAGTATAGCAACTAACTCATTGGCCTTTGACGTGAGTAGAAAGCAACAAGACTTGCAGAACTCGTTATGATTTTTTCTTATGTAAGCTTGAACTAGGGATGTGCATCCCGTAAAGGTGAAGGCAGACACCACAGGGTTATAAATATTTCTAACTTGAAAATAAAGATCTAAAATTAAGGATGAAATTTAAATTTGATTTATTTTTTCAAATCAAATAAATTTCCAATTTGTTTATGGACTTATTCCTTGACTTACAGGTTGGTATGAGGCTGACCACCTATACTGTAAAAAATGGTTCACTTTGCCAATGTCACCCCTGTTTCAGGGAAGGTCGGCAAGAGTTGCAGGGCTTATGTTCATTTGAGATTGGGTTTTTTATACTGTAGATCTACATGCGGCATGTGTGAGCGCGACATTATGCGTGTCTGCTTGTGGGAATGCATTTAATGTGAATCTCAAATGATACATATCTTTGCAGCTTAGATTTAGAAGATCAACGCTGTTTCGTGTATTCTGGCATGTGTTTGCCATTTTGCAGTGAACACATATGACGTGTGAATGCTGGAGAGTTTCTTTCCGGGATCTGTTGCTGTGGTCTGTGAGAGCTGGAGCTTCCAGACGTTTCACCCATATCTACGACTTCCAGAAACTGTGTCACAGTTTCATTGAGATTATCTTCATCATTTCTATTTCACGCTGAAGAAGCCCACCGTAGACATGGGCGAAACGTCCGGAAGCTCCAGCTCCCACAGACCACGGCAACAGATTCCGGAAAGCAACTCTCCAGCATCATCAACCGGCCGTGTAAGCCTAAAACTCCTATGCTTGTGTGGGCTTAAAATATTAATTCCTCTTTAATAATTATATAAATAATTTTTGATGAATACCTGTGTTATAATTGTCAATATTTAAAAGATGTACCAAAAATTTATTGTATACATTTTAGATGTAGTTTGCAACTAGTGAATAATAATAATATTAGGATGATATATTTGGTGAGCGCTGTTTTTGTGTGTATCACACCTCAAGAGCCCTCTGCGAGCTTGGTCGTCGCTGTAGAAAGCGCCAATTCTCAAGCATGACCCAGTTGTAAGGTTGGATGGACCTTTCAGGGACCAATCTTTGGTAAAGGTTTACGAATTGCTCAACCCAGCGAAGTATACATTTGGAAATATAAATGGTATATTTTTGTGCTCCGCCAGGATCCGAATCCACAACCTTTCATTTATGAGTCTGAAGTGTTGCCACTGGACTACGGACCGGTCCAAGAAATGCCAACGACACGCGGTGTACCTGAGCGGTCACCCATCCAAGTAGCATCCGCGTACAAATGTTACTTAACTTCGGTGATCTGATGAGAACCGGTGCTTTCAACATGGTATCGTCGTTGACAATCTTTTCAGTCATCCTGTAGGCATCCAGTGCGTGCATATTTTAGGCATGTCTATCCTCGATGGATTAAAAATGAATCATGTAGTATTCATGAAATTAACTATCTTGGTTAATAAAACATCTGTTGCTGGTATGGTCAGGAGGATAAGGGGTCGGTACTCGAATTTGCATTATTGAGATAGTCGCAAGTTCGAACACCGCCTTCATCGTGTCCTATCGACAATAACTTTGACTCTGGTCCAACAGATGTCATTTGGTAATTGTTAATTAATAACTCATTAAAATAATGAATTATTATATTTTTTAGGGTGGATCTATTAACACAGTGAAAGTCCATTTTTGATTATTTAAAAAATTCAAATGGGTAAAACATAGTTTTAATTCACTTATTTATTTCTTTTTTTGACTATAATATCTATAATAATCTATAATCTAAGTTGCAAGGATATATTCATTCAAAGCTCTCAGATGTATGCCCACAAACAAACACGTGTAGTTCGCGCTTACAAATGCTGATTGTGTACTTACAAATAAAATCCAAAACTCAAATGAACATAAGCCCTGCAACTCTTGCCGACATTCCCTGAAACAGGGGTGACATTGGCAAAGTGAACCATTTTTTACAGTATGGGTGGTCAGCCTCATACCAACCTATAAGTCAAGGAATAATAATAATAATAATAGATTTGGAATATTATATTTCTGTTAAATTTTGTCGATGAATTTATGTTTTGTTTTGAAAATTATTTTTATAAAAATATTTGTAACCAATCTGCTCCTGAAGATGCCTCATTAGGCGAAAATGTTCGAGAACAAAAAATAAATAAATAAACTATGTTTTACCCATTTGAATTTTTAAAATAATCAATGAATTATTAATTGATAATGTTAATACCCATTTCTGGCCAGGCGAATTAGGTTGGGGAATCGCATTCCTCTTAACACATCTATTTAAAAAATAACTTATGTAATTTTCAATTGTTGGTTTGCATATTACAGTGCGAATGTTTGTGTTTATAAAAGTTAGGAAATCATTGCAAATGTTTTGATAATAATTGATACCACATTCCGTGTTCATGTAGTCCAATAGTAAGTTTTGCATCATTTGTTTTACCAATTAATGCATAAGGACTTAAGTTAATTTATTTTTTCTTTTCATTTGATATGAAGAATAGCTCTGCAATTTTTTTTTAAATGTGAATTGAAATCACTAATGACTTTTTCATGTCTATAATCTATAATCTAAGTTGCGAGGATATATTCATTTAAAGCTCTCAGATGTATGCCCACAAACAAACAGTGTAGTTCGCGCTTACAAATGCTGATTGTGTACTTACAAATAAAATCCAAACTCAAATGAACATAAGCCCTGCAACTCCTGCCGACATTCCCTGAAACAGGGGTGACATTGGCAAAGTGAACCATTTTTTACAGTATGGGTGGTCAGCCTCATACCAACCTTATGTCATCGTTAAAATCAACCTGTTACATTTGGTTTAAAAGATAGCAAGCAATAACAGTCATATGTGGCATAGGTTTCAGGAACCTATCGCCTCCCTATTGCCTCATTGCACCTCAAGTTGGGAACCACTGGTCTAAATCTTTTATATTGGTTGATGTTGTAGTTTTTTAATTTTTTACTGTTTAATTGCTTACGGTGTTATTCTTAGACATTTTCGTCGCCCTTTGAACCCACGTTTTGCTTAATTTTGATTCTTGAACATTTCTGAAGTAGTTAGGCTTGCGTCTCGAGCTCAACGCCCGCCCAAATCTAACCTCCAAATGTATGCGAAGTTAGGCCGAGACAAAACCGCCTCGGAGACTGTTTTGTGGTACAGTCGATTTTGACAACTCGCTGCCTTAGTGCTTGTTTACTGTAAACGCCATTGAGCTAATTTTACAGGAGCAATGTTTTTGTGTTTTGTTATTGTAATTGACAAAATCGTAATTCAATTGCCTATTTTACCGAAAGTACTGCAGGTCTGGCACTATAATAATCGGTAAAAATCATAATAATGTTACGTTTAATACTAAAAAAAGGCGTTTTAAAATGGATATACGTCAAAGATGCGCAACGGAAATTTTGTAAAGTGGATATACAGTAAAACGATCTTGAGATTGACCGGACGCTCGCAACAATCTTTTAGTGCTTGTTTACTCTATGCGCCAAATCACATATAAAGGGTGTTCCAGTCACTTCTTTACCGCACATTATATTTGTTGTACTTATTTAATTCATATTACACAGTAGGCTATTGAACTTTCATTTGACTTTTATTTATTTCTTTACTTCCTTCCTTTCCTATTAATACTTTAGTGTTACCAAAGAGATGGAAGAGAGAAGTTTATTATCAAAATATTTTTTTATTTTCTTTAAGGTTTTTTTTTGTTTTTTACTTTCTTGCTCTAGCTAAAGACTAAAAATTTCATTTTTATTCACGAAACGGCGCTATAAAGAAATCATCAACTCATCATCATCATAAAGAAAGTATTGATTTGGTGTGAAATTTTTTTTTCGAGGTTTTCACGGAAATGAGTTGTCCTGGTGCAGGACATGCCAAAAAAACACTATATTTCAAAAACGTCCGTCTGTATGTGTGTGTGTGTGTGTGTGCGTGTGTATGTGTGTCACTTTCCAAAGTATTAGACTTAGAGATACCAAATTTTGGCTTCATCAACTCTTTTGAACATGTTTTAAATATGAATTACACGGCATTACACCAACTTGAAAATTCAAGATGGCTGCCATACAAAAAAAAAAAAAAACTTTCAGATGGCAACCCATAGACCCAGGTTTGCAAGAATGTTGCCATACCTAATTTTCTTAGTAAAAATTTGAGCAACGACCACACTGAAAAAAATAATCTTGGAGCCGTTTTTGAGAAAAGTGCAATTTTATGTTTTTTTTGTATGGCAGCCATCTTGAATTTTCAGGGTGATCCCATGCCGGTCGGCTCATCAAAATTTATGGTTGTCAATTCTCTAAATCTAAAAATTGGTGTCTCTGTGATTAGTAGTATCGGCTGGGACATACACACATACGGACGGACAGGTTCGACAAATTAGGTTTTTTGCACGTCCTGGCGCAAGACAACTCATTTCCGTTGAAACCTCAATTTTTTTTTCGGACGAATACAATACTTTATAGCTCCTTCTGACTGCTATAAAGTAAAAATATATTGAAAAGTTCTCAGCAGTTAGAGTGTTAATAAAAAAATACTTTTTAGAAAATTTAAGACAATAATGATAACTTATATGATGTCATCATTATATTTTCCAAAAAGTGAATCACATACAAAGTGAGAAATTTCCAGACAAAATGTTTGGTAATCAGAGGGTTAAAATTAGATAAAAGGCTGCGATTCTTAAAACTTTCTAAATAGCAATAATAATCAGTCGTTACTTTTTCAAAACATGACAAAAAAGTTTACCCACCATACAAAGTCCAAGTTTGCGTACAAAAGCGTTCAATGACCATCTATGTACATATGTATAATAATCGAGAATCGTAGTTGCAACGAAATATTAACATTCAAAACTCAGATCAATTGCATGCCCACAAACAGAAACTTGTAAGTTCGCGCTTGCAAATGCTGAGTGTGTACTTACAAATTGAAACCAAATCTCAAATGAACATTAAGCCTGCAACTCTGACATTGACAAAGTGAATTATTTTTTACACTATGGGTGGTCAGCTTTATACCAAACTATAAATCAAGGTTCTTTCTTGTGTAATTGGCGTTTTTTTCAGAGACGACCAACCTCGCAGAGGGCTCTTGAGGTGTGATTCACACAAAACGGCGCTCACCAAATAATCTTTTTTTTTTCTTGAAACAGCATAAACTGGCAGATGATTCTAGCTTTACATTCGTCATACAGTGAGTTAATTTATGCAAGAAAGTCGAGTGCAGATTCTGTGCATTTTTTTTTATTATTTTGAAGAAAACATCAATTATATATCAGAAAATATGTTTTTTTAGGACAAAAGTTGTAGCTTTCTATCTCTTGTATAAAATGTTTACGAAAGTAAGTCTGTTTTTATTTCGAATTTCCAAATATGAACTACGTTATTGAAAGATGGAACATTTTTATACGTTTCAATGTTTTGATGTTTGCTAATGATGCTCCTTGCCTGATAGGTTGGTATGAGGCTGACCCCCCATGCTGAAAAAATAGGTTCGCTTTTGCTTACGCCACCCTGATTTTACGGATATGTGACAGGAGTTGCAAGGTTTATGTTCATGTGAGATTTTGTTGATTTTAATTTTAAATTTAACGTCAATTTCAATTTTCGGTAAGGATAGGCAGAATAAGAAGAAATGGAGACAGATCTGCAGAGGCTCTGGCCACCCCTAGCGGAATGGCGACAGAATTACAGTTACAGTTACATATATACATAAATACTTGTTCAGATAATATTAAATTTTTATGAAAATAGAATATGATCTGTAATTTCGGCTGGTACATGCATACATACATATACGGACGGACGGGACATTATGTCTTGGGACATTTTATCGGTGGGCATTTTGTCGTGGTACCAAAAATATACTGTAAGTTATACACGTACGTGTCTAATTAAGCATTTTGTAATCTCGTATGGCAATTATTGTCTATTAATAATTACCTACTGTTTCACGAACTAAAAATGTAGCAACCTGTATGTTAAAATGCCATTACGTTCATTTCAACATATAATCGACTAACCGTTCACATTGAACAATGCAATGGCAGAAATTGTTTTTGCAGATGGTCCGGGAGATGTTTTTCTTCCTATGAACTATAATTTTTAAAGGATTTATCTCAGGAATCCCTTGAAAACTTAAATATTCATCTCAAAATTCCGAGCGGGCTACGGTTAAAAAACGATGTTTAGGTGTGACGTCACACCCACGCGCGTCTGTGATTGGCAGATAAGGCAGCCACTCGTCAGCCACGCATGCGCATCAGCGTTTGTGGCGTATACAGTACACAAGCACTGAGTTGAAATTTCGAATACAGAATATCGTCTGTGAAAATGTTGAATAACTCGCACATTTGAAGACAAATACGTATTTTTTTTAGCTCAGATTGTGTAGAATTTTATTCTTAAGACAACTGCATCAAAAAGTCATATTTGACAAGATTGGCGTATACAGTAAACAAGAACTGGGGAAGCGAACTGCCGTATTTAATATTAAATAGTAAATATTTGCTTTATTACTGTTTTGTTTTGCGATTTGTTTTTGTCATTTTGGTCAAATTGACAGAATTCAGCACCTTTTTGCTAATCAATCGCTTTTTGAGGCACAAAATACACAAAATTAAAAAGCAAAAGAAATCATTTGACAGATTGCATCACGGCTCGCGGCAAATTTCTCAATGTGACGCATATTAAAAAACTGAAGTTATGTATATAGTTTAAAATAAGTGAAGAAGATATTTAACACTCTACGAACACATATGATACACTTTTTCCATCTGAAATAAAATATTTAGATGCATTTCGGCCGACATCTGATTTGTTTACAAACAAAACGGTCAGCCGTCCGCCATTGTGACGTCAACGATGAGACTTGCCGCGGCCATCTTTGTGCTGTCGTCCCTAACGCATATTTCCCACATTTGGTTTATTTTTCCCGATCCACAAAAAATATACGGATTCATTTGGCTAATCAATTGTTTTCAAAGCTGTTTTCATTATAAATTGCATAACAAATTTATAAATTGATTATTTGCTTTTATTTTTCATCTTTTTGTTCCTTATTGTCAATGGTTATTGTTTTAATAATTATTTAAATACGACTGAAAATTCTCTATTCTTTAAATAATATTTATAAAGTGACATCTCTAGAACAGTTTTTATTTTTAAATACAACATTGAACGGACGTAATTTCAGCCGTCCAAAATTGGTCGCAGGCTCAACTGTTCCTACTTTACACTATGAACGAGAATCAATATTTCAAATTTGGTCTAGTCCGGCTTTGTGCCCAGACTAAGTAGTTGCCAGTTAGGCCGACGGCGAAATATGACAAGGAAGAATAACACCGTTAGAATTTATTTGTTTTATATATTTGGTTGTATTAATTGCTTGTACTCCTTGACTGATAGGTTGGTATGCGGCTGACCACCCATACTGTAAAAAATGGTTCACTTTGCCAATGTCACCCCTGCTTCAGGGAAGGTCGGCAAGAGTTGCAGGGCTTATGTTCATTTGAGATTGGAGTTTTTATATTGTAGGTCCACATGCAGCATGTGTAAGCGCGAAATTATGCATGTCTGCTTGTGGGAATGCATTTAATATGAATCTCAAATGATACATATCTTTGCAGCTTAGATTTAGATTTAGAGATTTAGATGGTTATGGTACATGTGATGAATTCGTTAATTTTATTTGTATCACAAATATTCCATTAATTCTCCTCTTCAATAAAAAGCATTCATTTTATTTTGATTCTGGAGGCATGCGGTAAAATTAATTGCAAAGAATCTTCAAAAACATGTTTTTTGAAAAAGGAAGAATTGCCAATTTTCAATCAACGAATAAGAATCCCTTCTGAAGATCTTGGATAGGCTCCAATAAAACATTGACAGTATTGGTGTGGCGGGTGTTATGGCCGAGGGGTGGCGGTTGATCTGTAATGCTGGCGGCTAGGGCAAGGGTTTCTCAAGTTTTCCAAATTTTTGTAAATTTTAAATTAAAATTTTGTATTTGATTTAAATGTTTATCGATTTGTTTATTCTAAAATGTTATTTGTTGTGTATATTCCTTGACTTATAGGTTGGTATGCGGCTGACCACCCATGCTGTAAAAATGGTTCTCTTTGCCAATGTCACCCCTGTTTCAGGAGCAGGAGTTGCAGGGTGTATGCCCATTTGAGATTCGTTTTTTATGTTTTAGGTTCACATGCGGCATGCCCAAGCGCGAACCTGTACGTGTCTGCTTGTGAGATGCATGTAATGTGTATCCCCAATGTTACATATCTTTTCAACTTAGATTAGATTAGGTCAAGTCGCATGTGCGACTAGCATATTTGGAACAGAATGACGTTGGTTCGAATCACGTCTGGCCCATTTGACAATAACTTCGACCCCTACAGATGCCATTGCATACACACGAGCTTCTGCTTTTGTATGAAGACACCTGGCCAGGCAAAATAGATAGGTGAATTGCATTTCTCTTCACAAATCTATTTAAAAAAAAAGATTTATATAAAGAAGTTTCAAATAATATTTGGTTCTATTGGGAACATGTGTTTCGATTCTTGTAGAAAGTTTTTTTCTTCTGTTATTTATTTTGTACATAATATAACTAGTTCCATTGGTTTACCACTATTGAAAGAAATGTTTCTTTTTTCTTAACTAATCTGTTTGTTTTTGAACAGGTTAAATCTCATGTAGATACCTTAAAGGAAAAACTGAATAAGTGCTGATTCACTGATTCTGGAAATTGTGAATAAAACATTTTATTGGGAGAAAATTCTCATCGTAAATGAAGTAATTATAAGTAAGTGCTCATGAAAAAGTCCAAAACTACAGGATTTTTATCACATAGAAAAAAGGGGAAATAGTGTATTTATCTGAGAAACCCATGTGAGCATAAAATGTCACTTAAGGCTTGATCGCACAAGGCGACTATTTTAGTCGAGTACCGAGTAATTTAGTGGTGGGCGGGGCCACAGAGTATGTAGGTTTATAGAGAGCGGTCTTAGAACAAAAAAAATGTAACCAAGTTTAGAATGATATTATTATGATAGTTTAGTATTGTCTAGACACGAAGGGTAGTTACTGGCGCTATCCATCGTTTCATTTAAAAATAATACTACTTGGTTACATTTTTTTTGTTCTAAGACCGCTCTCTATAAACCTACATACTCTATGGCCCTGCCCACCACTAAATTACTGGGTACTCGACTAAAATAGTCGCCTTGTGCGAACAAGCCTTTATTCAGTTTTATTGATATAATGTAAGTACTGAATAATTGAGACAATATTGAGATACGCGCACAAAATAAAATGTAATAAGTAATACTTAAGAAGGAGTAATTATAATAATCACCTTAAAAAAAATTCCCATTGCTAAGGCGTTGTAACTGAATAATTCATATAGATTACACTGCCATCTGTGTAATATTCAGGAAAGCTGAATTTCCATACTAAATTTAAGTAACATAATAAATAGTAATGGACTTGGCATATTTCAAATGTGAAAAAATGTGATGTCACATGGCCGGGCTAAAAGGCTGGAGAGTCATATAACTTCAGTACAATATTAGGTAGGTATTTTGAAAATAATATCTATAGAAAAAAAATGTTTATTGTGAATTTATTTTTTATTTACATTGGGTGTAAAAAAATGCCACCCCTGTGTCAGGGGAATGTGGCAAGAGTCGCAAAGTATATGTTCATGAAAGCTCTGATTTATTTTGCAAGTACACATGTCTGCTTGCTGGTGTTCATTAAATAACTGTGTAAATGTCAATATATCTTTGCCACTTAGATTATGAATTATTATAGTCTATGTCGCATAGGCGCGGATTTTTTTTAATGTGACCATTTTGATTTAGAAAAACCCATTGATTTTTTGTAAGTCTTCACATATATGTAAGTTATGATGCCACAACGATTTTGTAATCTTCATCACTTGTAAGTATATTTATTTCAAATAAAGTTGACTTCAACAATCTGCTTTTATTGTCTTTCTTTTTCACAACCTAATTTCAGAGATCCACCAATACCATGTGATTAACCCTTCAACTGCAGGTGACACGCATAGGCGTCAAGTGTAAACTTGCATACAGTGCGGCTGTCAATCATAGACGTCATCCAACTCAGAACTTATCCCTGACATCTGTGTTCAACAATTCAAAAGTCTGCAAGTGAAAATATGTGCTAAACCTTTGTGATTTTTGTTCTTGAATAACTAAACATGTGAATGTCGGTAGGAAATCAACAAATCGCACGCTTAATAATAAAGAGAAATAACTCGAAAATTGGGAAAATTAGATTTTGTAATAAAACGCAAAAACAATACGAGAAGAATAGGTAGAATGCGACAGCCGTTCAATTTGGACGAATATGACCGAGATAAAACATCGGCCGCCTTTTTCATCCCATACAAGTTGTACTGGTTGTCTGAATTTCAAACGTGATTTCCCAACATTCTTGTTTTTTGAGTTATTGCTCTTTATTAATAAACGTGCGAAATGTTAAAAAATGTGCTTGAAAAAGTATTCCATACTACCATATTGAAGTATTCATATAGTCTGAATATTTAGCTGGATGGACCTTTGGTGACTGGTCTTTGGTAGAGGTTTATCAATTTTTCAACCCAGCAAAGAGCACACTTGAAAATATAAATGGTATGTTTTCTGTGCTCTGCTGGGATTCGAACATACAACTGTCCATTCAAGAGTCCGAAGCATTACAACTAGACTACGGACCAGTATAATATACTTATGATGTACATAGTATCACACGTTTAATAATAAAGAGCAATAACTCAAAAAATAAGAATGTTCGGAAATCACGTTTGAAGTTCAGACAACCAGTACAACTTGAATGGGATGAAAGAGGCGACCAATGTTTTATCTCGGTCATATTCGTCCAAATTGATCAGCTGCCGCATACTATCTATTCTTCTCGCATTGTTCTTGCGTTTTATTACAAAATCTCGATGTTTTCAATTTTAGAGTTATTTCTCTTTATTATTAAACGTGCGATATGTTGATACAGACTATGAGGAGCTTCTATGCATTTGTTCTTGTGATGCTGACACTAATATATTTTTTTAGGAAGTTCCCGTTATTGATGGCTATCTTTAGACCTGTGAGATTCAAAGAAAAAACTTTTCACTGGCTTTTTCAAAAGGTTATCAATCATAGGTTGGGCTAATACATTAGTAATAGGTAAAGTTAGGTTAGATCATAGATCTAGTACTTGGGTACTATGGGTTAGATAAAGAATACGTAGTTTGGTGATATTTTATTACATTTTTCATCAGTTTGTAACCGAAATACTCATATGACTTATGTTTTTTTTAGTAATATTTTTTTCTCAGTGCTGCCATGTTTCGCGTTTCACGTTACCTACCACGCGTCCAAGCTCCGACAATGGCATCTCGCAATCCACCTAGCGGCGAAAATTAAAAAGCAACTAATTGTCAAAATTGACGTTTCGACGGAGTATCTCGCAGTTTTGTGTTGTGATTTTCAATAAACTCTAATTCGTAGTGCTTTCGGTAGCTTTTAACAAAAACTTTTACACACAATCAGTGAATATTTTCGTCTTGTAACGAGCTGTAAACAGAATGAAGGTAAGATGGCGTTTATATGATCTTTTACGACATTTTACATACATGTTTACTCGTTATAAAAACAGTTATATTTCACTAGAATTCCTTCATCATTGCTGTGATAATTTTCAGTTATGAAATGAGTCACACTGAGAATAAACAGTTTCGGACAGTACCCAATGAGATAACCTGCAAGAAATATGTGATTTGTATATTTAATCGTTGAAATGAACAAAATGGCATTGATTTTTGCATTCAATCGCACTTAAGGAATTCGCTTTCATTCAAAAGCTCTACATTTACTGTTTTCTTTTATATTCAATGAAAATCATATCTAAAACAACCAAACAGCGGTATTTGAGATGAGTTTTGAATTGAAAATTGACAATTTTAAACGCCCCTAACACTGTACTCTGTGTATTAAAAAAAAACTGTACAATTTCCAGTTTGCTCCTTGTTAAGACTATTTTTGTCGGTATCTTCTTTGTACTCTAAAAACCTCTTATGATTTGAACATCAAATTGAAATTCCACCCCTAGAAATACGTATCTACTAGATTTTGTGAGTGCTTCCTTTGAGCTGTCAAAAGTATTGTCAGTTTTGTCAATATCTTTAGAGCCTTTACACATAATTATAACCCATTTTGTCAGGTTTGTCTGTGTTTTTTTAATCCGCTGCAGGATCAGAAGTCTAGTAGTATATGCGAATATATGAAGGCTTTCTCACAGATTGTACAATTAATTATTCATAGACTAACTGGATAGAGTTCATGCTGTGTGAAAAGGACGTTAGACTTGTACATCATCTATTCCTTGACTAATAGGTTGATATAAAGATGAACCCTCGTGCTGTAAAAATTTGGTTCACTTTTGCCGATGCCAACCCGGTTTCAGGAAAAGGTGGCAGGAGTTGCAAAGTCAATGTTTATACAATATGTTCATGTGAGGTTTTGTTTATTTTGTACCAATATGCACATGCAGCACGTGCCTGTTGGTGGGCATGCATTAACTATGACCCTTAAATGTCAAAATATCTCCGCAATATAGATTATATATTATAGACCTATCTATGTATAAACACAACTAGGCTACACATATAGTGCAACTTCTTGCCTACGTTATCCCCAAAAGGGTCGCATGTGGCGATTCAGGACCTATTTATTTTTACAGGTTACGGGGCCGGCCTCACGCTTACCACTTCAGTTGAAGTGGGAGTTTCCCAGTTCCCAAGGCCGCTGGTTCTCATTTATTGTGAAGTTCACCTTGCTAAAATAGGTTGGCATGAGGCTGACCCCCAATGCTGTAAAAACTTGCTTCACTTTTGCCAATGCTACCCCGGTATTAGGGAAAGGCGGCATGAGTTGCATGTGTTTATTTTCATGTGAGGTTTGTCTTTTTTTGGATGCACAAATACAGCATGTGTAAGCGCGAACTTACATGTGCCTGCTACTGGGCATGTATTAAATATGAGCCTTGAATTTCAATATATCTTTGCAACCTAGATTATAGATTTATAGTTGCTAAGGACAGCAGTCCCATATAAGATTGTCGTTTGGTGGTCGAGAAAAAAAATCTAGGTTAAAAAAAAATCTTTTAATCAGGTAAGAAAACAATTACTGGATTACTTTTTTTTCAACGCTGTTATGATTTACAGGTTCAATTTAACAAAAAATTGATTTACCTAATTCATTTCACACAATTTATTTTAAGATTTCATTCACATTTGATTCATTCACATAGTTATCTTTTGTACTGTGTTGCTCGACAGCTCCGATACGAGTCGAACGCTGCAGACAGCTTGGGCGCTTTTTATAGCATGGCATTAGGATGATTCTTGAAACATTGCGAACTGGAACGTGCGTGATTTTGACAGAATATACGAGCGTATACTTACACCATTGATCAAATACAAGTGCAATTATTTAAACACCTACATCTATAGACACATACACACTCACACACGTAAAACACACACATCCAAACAATGGCACGCACACTCACACCATCAAACAAATACAAGTGCAATTATTCAAACATTTGACCGGTCCGTAGTCCAGTGGTAGCACTTCGGACTCGTAAATGAAAGGTTGTGGGTTCGAATCCCGGCGGAGCACAAAAAAATATACCATTTATATTTTCAAATATGCTCTTTGCTTGGTGAAAAAAATCATATACCTTTATCAAAGACCGGTCACTAAAGGTCCATCCAGCCTTACAGCAACTGGGTCTTGCTTGAGAATTGGCGCTTTCTACAGCGACGACCAAGCTCGCAGAGGGCTCTTGTGGTGTGATACACACAAAAACAGCGCTCACCAAATAAATTAGCCTAATTTTTTTGTTTTTCTTAATCTACATCGATGTATAGACACAGACACACGTAAAAACACACAGACACACAATGACACGTTCGTAACAATACAAACAAAATAATTTTTTTTCATCGCAATTAGCAAATGCATGAGATGAGATTCTATCGTTCGTGTGGCACGTTAACAAGATCATGCTGTCTAATAGCATGCTTCGAGAGAAACAGCTTGGAGGAGAGCGTGCTGACTGCAACGACACGAGTGTCCGGCCATCGGAACCATACCTCCCGATATCAAACTCTTCCTCTGGTGTATTCCAATAGAAAATCTCTCATCAAACTAAAAAAATGGCGGTTAATCTGTAATGTTGGCGGCTAGGGTTTTTAAAATTAGAATTGGTTTTCCGCGGAAATTCAAAATTCGCTATACTTTTTGAACAGACGCCGTATATAAAGCCATCAATGGCCTGGCTCCACCTTATCTGACTGACATGATTTCGCCTGTTGAGATGGGTGTGAGGAGGCATACACTCAGATCTGCGGGCGATGGTGTTGCCAATTTGGTTCAGCCGCGCCGTCAGATCCGCATGAATTTTGGAGACCGTGCTTTCTTTAGAAATCATTTTTGACACCCTTGGTTGGATTCGAAACCGAGCTAGGCACTGTACCACCACCTCCCACCCAATTCATACAACTCATGCGGAGTTGCTTCACTCGGTGAACAACATAACATTATTTTTTCAAGTGGCTGAAGGCCTTCCCGATGAAGTTTATCAGCTAGCAGTGGCGAAGGGTGTCATACTACTCGATTCCCATCGGTTTCCCTTTTAAAATGAGGCAAAAATGATAATAAAGTAGACTGCATGGTTTCATTGGGGGAAAAATATGTATTGTTTCTTTGGTTTTAAATGTATTTTTTTACTTTGTGCCTATATTTTTTAACTACTTTGTTGCCTCATTTTAAAAAGGAAGCCGATGGGAATCGAGTTGTATGGCACACTTCGCCACTGTCAACTAGTGTAACTCTATTCTTGGAAAAAGAAAAGAAAGTCCTCCAGATCAGAGGCTATTGCATGACTCTAAGGAACCCGAGCTTAGGCACTCTCCCACCACCTCCCTCTCGGTATTTAATGCAAGCGTTCTACCAGCTGAGCTGTCGACCGGACAGAGGTACGCTATTAATAAGGCTGAATTGATTGTGTGTCGCCGTCGCCAGATTGGTCGTCGCAAACTAGTTTTTCAGGACACTCCTAATTCGAGCGATACATTTATCATTGCCTCTCATACATATTCATGGAGTGGCATATTATTATGGCGTCTGGTTCCGTTTGTACACCTTATTGTCCTAAGCAGGCGCTAGTCACCTCGTTTCAATTATTTTATCAAATAACTTACTATATCCATCGCTATGGCCGAGGGGTCTTACGTGATGCTACTCAGCGTTGGCTTAACAAAAAAGTTCTGGGATTCAATTTGGATAGCACATCTAGCGGTAGTATTTATTTTCTATGCATTTATCTACCGGTCGATATCTCAGTTGGTAGAGTGCTTGCATTCCATGCCGTGAGCTCGGGTTCGAATCCCACCGAGCGCGAGGGTGTCAGAAATGATTTCCCGTTTCTGTGTTTATTTCAAACCCCAAAATAATAATACCGGCAAGGTTTACTCAGCCTTCACAAGAAATGAGTACCAGCTCTCTCGGGAGCTGGGAAACCCCCACTTCAACTGAAGTGGTTGGCGTAAGGCCGGCCCCCTTACCTGTAAAAATAAATAGGTTCAACTCGCCACATGCGACCCCTTCGGGGATAACGCGGCAAGAAGTTACACTATAATATGTGTAGTTTAGTTGCGTTTTTGAGTTGCGTTGCGTATCTCCTTTCTTACTCAGTTACTTGTCCGGTCGACAGCTCAGTTTGTGCAGTGCTTGCATTCCATGCCGAGAGCTCGGGTTCGAATCCCACCGAGGGTGTCAGAAATGATTTCCCGTTTCCGTAAAATAATAATGCAACTAAGCTACACATATAGTGTAACTTCTTGCCTGCGTTATCCCCGAAGGGGTCGCATGTGACGATTCGGGACCTATTTATTTTTGCGGTTAAGGGGGCCGGTCTCGACACCAACCACTTTCAGTTTAAGTGGGGGTTTCTATGCTCCCGGGGGGCTGGTTCTCATTCCTTGTGAAGGCTGAGTAAACCTTGAGATCGAACCCTTGCTCTCGGCATGGAATGCAAGCATTTTATCAATTGAGCTATCGACCTTTTTACGAGCTTAGTCGTCGTCGCTACAAAGCGCCAATTCTCAAGCAAGACCCAGCAACTGCATGGCTGGATGGACCTTTGGTGACCGGTCATTGGTAAAGGCTTATGAATTTTTCAACCCAGCGAAGAGCGAATTTGAAAATATAAATGGTAGCTATATTTTTTTGTGCTCCGCCGGGATTCGAACCCACAACCTTCCATTCAGAGTCCGAAGTGTTACCACTGAACTACGGACCGGTGTTATGAAAACTGGAAATTGATTTTGAAAATATTACGAACAACTATCCCATTGTTGTGTTCTACTTTTTTTTCTACGCTCAGATTGTGTATAATGTGATTCTGAAGACGATTTAATTGGAAGGTCATCTTTGAATCAAATGGCGGTTAAGCCAAACAAGCACTGGGGGGACGAGTTGTCATATTATTATTTAATTCCGTCCTAGTTTAAAAAAATATATGTAAATTTTGCAGCAGCGTTAGATCCATTCTGTTTACTCGGTACATTAAGCAGGCTGGAAATCAAAATCACTTTGATTTCTCCTCGGAAATAACGGCCAATTAAAATTATTCATCCGAGTTCAGCCAAACAAATCTTGTATGAAAAAGGCAGCCCGTTTTTATTGCTACCTACCTACCTACGTCATTTTCTCTTTTCGGTCCGGTACAGCACGACAAACGTATCTCTGCACGGCAAGAAAATTAACCACCAAACCAAATGTTGGTGGCGCAAATACGTTTTTTTTCCACAAATACGTTTTTTTTAAGAAATCCTGTGCGGGAGACTCCCTAGATTCTAGAGACTCTAGGGGTATATGACACTTGTTGTAGGGGGCCGTCCATAAATTACGTCATCGATTTTGGCCGATTTTCGACCCCCCCGCCCCCTTACAATCATCCTAAAGTCATTATCTACTGACCCCTCCCCCCCCCTCTTGCTGTAATAATGGATGAGCTTCCATCCTTATTGTAAAAATGGTTCACTTTGCCAATGTCACCCCTGTTTCAGGGAATGTCGGCAAGAGTTGCAGGGCTTATGTTCATTTGAGTTTGGATTCTATTTGTAAGTACACAATCAGCATTTGTAAGCGCGAACGACACGTGTCTGTTTGTGGGCATGAGTTTTGAAAGGTTAATATATATTTGCAACTTAAATTATAGATTATAGGGCCGTCTGGCTGTACGCACACCACTTTAATTGAAATGGGGTGTTTCCAGCTCTAGAGGGGGCTGGTACTCCTTCTCGTGAAGGCTGAGTAAACCTTGCCGGCATTTTACATTGGGTTTTTGAAATAAACAGCCAAACGGGAAATCATTTCTGACACCGTCGATGGGATTCGAACCCGAGCTCTCGGCATGGAATGCAAGCACTCTACCAACTGAGCTATGGACCGGACAGCTGCACAGTAACATTTGTCCGTCTGTACTTTACACACCATCAAATCTATGCGAGTGCAGTTAGGTCTCTACGTTTTATTAAAATGTAATTATTTCAATCGATGTTTTTACTCGGCCCGTGATTACGGGCTCGCCCCGTTACAGCGAATACTTGTGAATATGTTCATTCACTGCAGTACTCGCGTAGCTGTACTTAAATCTACAATTATCTTGTCGAAAAAGGCATATGGATTGTGGAATCATAAGGCATATGGATTGTAGAAAAACAAATCTACGATCCAAGTTACAAAGATATATTAACATTCAAAACCCATCACAAATGCTGAATGTGTAATAATTATAATGGGGGAGTTTTACCTACCATTAAAACTCTTATTATGTTTCTATAGATGTCTGGAGTCCATATTATGAGAGAAACAATCACTTTTCCCCTTTTATGTGGTTTTTTAGTCTATTCCTGGGTCTTTGATTTGCACTTTTTTACACTTTAGGCACTTTCTACTCTATGGTCGCTTTTTCCCTATTTCCTGTTCCCTATTTCCAGTTTCCCCATAACCCGGTCGCAATTTTTCATAAAGCTCATAATACACCAGGTAGGGGTTACCTGGACTCCAGACATCTATAGAAACATAATAAGAGTTTTAATGGTAGGTAAAACTCCCCCATTATGTGTTCTGAGAGATGTCTGGAGTCCATATTATGAGAGATCTGTCTATTATCTCCTGGTGACCGGGGACGTCTTTATTTGATATTAACTGGTTGAAATAGGGAAAGATCTTCTGGAGCTGTATGTTTCAACATCTCTTTCTGATAGTATTTTCTGAAAGTGTTTTCCTTTTTCCAGTTGCCTCTTTCCAGTATGTTATCTATTGGATTAAGTGATGCGACCGCTGAACGTGTGCTGCCGGGAGTGGCCTCTACTCCTGCTGATTTTAGCGTGTTCTTTACCCATCCTCCTATGATTGTTCTTGCAGCTGCCTTCACTTGTACTCGGGTGCTGATGAACAGGTTATAAAGATTTTGTCCTGATCTCCTTTCGCGTGATAGTTCAATCAGCTTCCTTATCCAGAAGACTGGGTTGACGTTGTGTTCCTTGGGTTCCAGAAGTCTCCGATTAGATTGTCGGTGTTTGAGGGTATCTGTTTTTGATCTAAAGAATGGAATTAACACAATTGATGTGCCTTCGTCGAGAATGTTTCCTTCTGTGATATTTAGCAAGGTCAGATCGTGTACTCTTCTTCCTGAAGATAACAGAAGTAATATTGCCGTTCTACACGCAACTTCATAGAGAGAATCTGATCGAGGAGTGTTCCTGACTAGCCAGTCTCTCACTATCTGCCGATTCCACACAGGGGACTTAGGAGGGGTGATCTTTACCATTGCTAGTGCTTTTAATGTTTTTAAATTTAATTTCACTAGGAAATCTGAGCTGAGATTATTTTCCATCATTGCGTTGCAGAAGGTTACGATGGCTGACTTGTGTACCAGCATAGTCCTGTATGATAGTTTTTCGTTAATGAACAGTTGCGCTAGATACCTTGCCAATTGATTAGGAGATGGTGTGTTGGGATGGGTATTATTCGCCAGTATCCAGCGGCACCATCTTTGCCAAGCAGGTTTATATGTGTTGAGTGGGGAAGCTCGCCATCCTGACAGGAACAGTCTTTTCTCTTCCGCGTTCCAGGAATTTAAGATACTGTCCCCAGTCCCAATTTTCCACACTTCCATTTCCAGATCCTGAATCCTGGGTGGTGGATTGCCTGTTGATGTGTTGATTAGTACTGACACCAGGTTCGGTATTTGCATCGGAGGTACGAGTGATCGACGAATTAAGTCTGGACGCCAGAAGACCCTCTGCCACCTCGGGACCACGAGTAGGTAAGTTCCGGTCGCCCCGTTTAGGTGCCTCAGGATCCTCGGTATACGGTTTGGCGGAGGAAATATCCGACCCACATTGTAGAGCCAGTGCCGACTGAAGGCGTTTTGAAAGATTGCGCATGAGTCTGTGGAGTCTCTGGACACGTAAGTTGAACTCATGTGTGCCATGGTGGATGCGAACAGGTCTATATCTGGTACTCCGAAATGATTGAAAATGGCCTTCGTTGCTGTTGGTAAGAGATGCCACTCTGGAGGGGATCTTCCTCTTGATAGGTGATCCGCGTCTCCGTATCTTCCCGGTAGGTACTGCGCTGTTAGCGAGATTTCCCATTGGTCTGCCAGAGTCAACAGATCTCGGGTAAGATTTAGGAGTGTTTTGGATCTGGTGCCCCCTTCCTTGCGGATGTAGGCGACTACTGTCTTGTTGTCCGATTGTACCAGAATTTCGGAGCCGGAAAGGTCGTGCGCTGTGCGTTGCAGGGTTGCAAAAACAGCGAACAACTCTTTTCGGTTGGAGTGCTACTTCTTTTGTTGAACGGTCCACTGTCCTGACAGCATCAAGTCGTCCAGAGTTGCTCCCCAAGCTAAGTCTGACGCATCTGTTGTCAAGAAATGTCCGAAGGTTTCCCTGTGGATGGAACTTGATTCGTTCGCATTCCCTATCCACCACTCTATTTCTTGTAAGCTGTCCTCGGTCATTTGTATGGACCCTCTTGGTGACAGGTGCTTCAGTGGCTTGCTCGCTATCTGCAATTGTCTGCAGTGGAGGCGACCATGAAGCTGGCAAAGTTTAGTCTTCCTAGGAGACTTTCCGCCAGTTTTAAGGACCATTTTCGAGAAGTCAGTATTGCTCGAAGTGAGTGGCACAATGCCTCTTGCTTCCGGTAAGAAAGACCTACTTAGTGACAGGTGCTTCAGTGGCCTGCTCGCTATCTGCAATTGTCTGCAGTGGAGGCGACCATGAAGCTGGCAAAGTTTAGTCTTCCTAGGAGACTTTCCGCCAGTTTTAAGGACCATTTTCGAGAAGTCAGTATTGCTCGAAGTGAGTGGCACAATGCCTCTTGCTTCCGGTAAGAAAGACCTACTTGGTGACAGGTGCTTCAGTGGCCTGCTCGCTATCTGCAATTGTCTGCAGTGGAGGCGACCATGAAACTGGCAAAGTTTAGTCTTCCTAGGAGACTTTCCGCCAGTTTTAAGGACCATTTTCGAGAAGTCAGTATTGCTCGAAGTGAGTGGCACAATGCCTCTTGCTTCCGGTAAGAAAGGAATTTGCAATTGTTGTGCGTGTCCCAAACGATTCCCAAGTACTCTAATTGTTGAGTGGGGAAGAGCACTGACTTCTGGAGATTTACATACCACCCCAGAGATTGTAGGATTCTACTGCTAGATGCGATTGCCGACAAAGATCGTCCTTGGATTGGCTCGCAAGGAGGAAGTCGTCGAGATAAACGATTGTCCGAATACCTCGTCGCCTCAGTAGTTGGGCTACCCCATTTGTAAGGGTTGCAAACATTCTGGGGGCAGATGAAAGGCCAAAGGGCAGACTTGTCATCTGAAGTAATTCTCCTCGATAGACCAGTCGCAAAAATCTCCAATGTTTCTGTGCACTTGGGAGATGAAAGAAGGCTTGCGATAGGTCTATTTTCGACAACCAATTGTTTGGCTGCAGAAACTCTGGCACTTTGTAGTGGCTATGAGTTTGAACGGAACCGGGTCCAGGAAGAAGTTTAACGATTTTAGGTTGAAAATCATTCTCGAGGAACGGTCCGATTTGGGTGTTAGGAACATTTTTGATAAGAAGCTGGGAGATGACTCCGCGGCCTCTATAACGCCGAATTCGGTCATTTCCTTTATTTGAGAGTCCATTTCGGGTGAAGGACTCGTCTGGTATAGCATTAAGGTCTTTTTGTGTGGTAATATCAGAGGGGGAATTGAGATGAAAGGTATTCTTACTCCGATTATCATCTTCAGGATGTGGTTTGGTGCTCCGAGTGACGACCAAACCTGTAGGGAGGACTTCAAGCATCCTCTGCGAAATGGTTTCTTGTCATTTTCGTGGATGCCTCCTTCTGTCTCCTTTGAGATTTCCTGACCGTGTGTTAATAACAAGTGTTATTCCCTGCCCTTTTTCCTCTTGAAGAGAAATTTGGAGCGTCTCTAAGGCCTCGATTGCTTTCCGCAGTGGGTCGTTGCTGCCCTCTAAAAAACTGATTCCTTTTCTGTACTGGAACGTGCGGTTTTGATGAGGTGCTGGGTTGAGGGCACTGGGTCTTCACTGACAATTTGTCGGTGGTCCCCACTCTAGAGAAAAAAGACGTGAGACTGTCTTTGCCAAACAAGTGTTCGGTACTCGGCGGGAATTTGTTTAACCCCTCTCACGTGCTCTTCCTTAACATGCCCTAGCACAGCTTTCCTGCGGAACTGGAGGGCTTCTGTCCGCCTCCCCCATACCGTCTGGAGGATGTCTTCCGAGACTTTCTGGTATGGCGAGTCCAGAGCGAACAGCGTTTTGACCTTTTCGAAAAGGGCTTTCCTCGCCAAGGTCGTGTCGCTCCGGGCTCCCCAGTTGACCAAGGTCTGAAGCCCAGACTGGAACTCCTCTTTCTGGATGAGGAGGGCGTGGGACATGGCTGCAAACGACCGCTCGCCTGAATAGGGGAGCTTACGTCGCACTGGCGAAGTTCATCGTTCACTGCCAGGTCGACGAACGCCGGTTCTGCCAGGTACTTTTTCTGTACCTCGGCGTACCTTACTCCGGCCCAGTTTTCACTGTCGAAGTGCTGGAGCCTTTGGAGCGCTTCGACCCTGTTGCTCTTGGCCTTGGGGTGAGCTGGTTCTTCCACCGTTGTGGCGGCTTCCTGGAAGCTCAGCAGTAGCTCTTCCTGGGCCTCCTCATTCTCTTCCAGTCCCGAAGGTTGTTAGAGGAAGTTGCTGGAAGGGTTTCCTGCCGCCGATTCAACGAGATTTCCCATAGAACTGGCGGGCCAGTCACCGAAAACTGCGTTCGTCAGCATCACGATGTGGGAAACCAGATAATCTATCCTTGGGTCCAAGACAACCCTCAGCCGTTTCTGACGCCGCGGCGGTGAACCTGATTCCGAAGTGTCATATCCGCGTTTTAGTGACGCATCACCTGAATCCTGTGAGATTTCGTCGAGAGGTTGCCCTTTATTGTTATCACAACTCATAACATTGATTTTGATGTTATATAAAGTAAAAACTCCGTTAAAATAACGAAAAACGTTTTTCGTAAATATGACAGCGTGGCATAACCAACAAAAATACGTATGCGAACTTTTAACCACCACAATATCACCTGTTTTAGTTTTTAATTGTTCACAAGGACACAAGATGGTAAAATAACACTCTTTTAAATGTTTTTGCCCAGGAATATTGTCAATTCACTCAAATTTTCGAAGGTAAAATCAACTGACATGTGACCACAAGGGGAAAATGACGCTTTATGAAAAATTGCGACCGGGTTATGGGGAAACTGGAAATAGGGAACAGGAAATAGGGAAAAAGCGACCATAGAGTAGAAAGTGCCTAAAGTGTAAAAAAGTGCAAATCAAAGACCCAGGAATAGACTAAAAAACCACATAAAAGGGGAAAAGTGATTGTTTCTCTCATAATATGGACTCCAGACATCTCTCAGAACACATAATGATAAACTAGATTTATATGCGCCTTTTTGTGATTTACATCACTACAAAGGCGCATGTGGGCTCTAGCGGGGAAACAAGAATGCTTTGAGCATCTTCCTGAAGGCTGTCTCATCTTCCTGGACAGCCTCTCTGGGAGAGCATTCCATGCCGCTGGCCCGGCAACACGGAAAGAGCGGTTCCTGAAGACTGTGCATGACTGTCTTTTCCGCAGCTCCAACAGACTATATGGATTGTGGAATCAAAACTTCTGGAGAACGTGTCTGGTGGTGCCCGGGCCGGTGCGGGTCCGGTGACGACTGCTGGTGATCTCGCTGCTTACTTTCAAAGTAAAATACCGACCAGATATTCTCCCCTAGGGGTTAGTCCTGGTTCTCTGGGACTTTTGTGTAATTCACAGCTTGAAGTGCTTGGGCTGACCTCTATTGAAGAGGTGACGCGAGTTGTAGCGGGATCGCCAAATAAGCAGTGTGATCTGGATCCTGTGCCGACGTGGGTACTAAAAGAGTGCATTCTTCTAGTGGCTCCATTTATTGTTAGGTTTATCAATGGATGCCTAATGGATGCCACTATCCCCTCCTTTTTAAAGGAAGCGCAAATAACGCCAATATTAAAAAAGCCAAATCTCGATCCTAACGATCTCTCCAATTTCAGGCCGGTGTCAAACTTACCGTTTCTGTCTAAGGTACTGGAGCGCATTGTCTCTGATCGGCTGGTATCTTATCTGAGTGCTAACGATCTGATGCCTAAGAGGCAATCAGCCTATCGAAAATATCATTCGACTGAAACTGGCTTACTGACGGTGGTCTCAGATCTGATATCGGCAGTGGATTGCGGAGATCTTGCTCTCTTAGCGCTTCTGGACATGAGTGCGGCGTTTGACACCGTATGTCATGATATTCTGATAAGGAGGTTGGAGGGTTCGTACGGCTTGAGGGATAAGGCGCTGGCGTGGTTCTCCTCCTACTTGGCGGATCGCAAGCAGGTAGTGCGTACTTGTGACTGTGTCTCACCTTCCTATTCGCTGATCTCCGGGGTGCCGCAGGGGTCTGTACTGGGACCGATCCTGTTTATTTTATACACTGCTGACATTGAGAGTATAGTTGAGAAATGGGGCCTCATTACACATGCATATGCAGATGACTGGCAAATTTACTCTCAGTGTCAGCCACATATGGCACAAACTCTCAGTAACAGGGTGGCAGCTTGCATTGCGGAGATTGGTGAATGGATGACAAGCAATGGCCTAATCCTTAACATGGGTAAGACAGAAGTGATGTGGGCGGCTACAACCAGGCGTGATCATCTTTTGACAACTCGAGTACCACTCTCCATTGGGGGAGAGCTGATTCAGCCCTCCGACTCAGTCAGACTTCTAGGAGTCACACTGGATCGGAACCTCACAATGGGAGAGCAATTGAACTTGACTGTATCTTCCTCATTTTTTGAACTTCGCCAGATAAAGGCGATCAGGAGATGTTTACCGTCGGGAGCAGTCAAGACCCTGGTTAATGCCTTTGTGATGTCACGAGTTGACTATTGCTCAACGCTGTACATAGGTCAGCCGAAAAAGCAGTTCAACCGTCTTCAGTCTGTGCTGAATTCAGCGGCAAGACTCATATTCGGGATGTCTAAATTTACTCGCATTACTCCATTGTTAGGGAAACTGCATTGGCTTCGTTTTCCGGAGAGGGTGGTCTACCGTGTTTGTCTGATGGTGTATAAGGCTGTAAATGGTACAGCTCCTTCATATTTGGCTGACATGTTTACACCCGTTGAGAGGGATTTGAGGCGCCAAACGCTCAGATCTGCAGGGGATGGCGTGGTGGACTTGGTTCAGCCACACCGTCAGACACGCACTAATTTTGGGGACCGTGCTTTCCGGTTTGCGGGACCAATGGAGTGGAACAGACTGCCACCTAATGTGAGGAAGGCAAAGACTGTTGGTGTCTTTAAAGGAGCACTAAAGACACATCTTTACAAGAAATCTTATCCGTGATTTGAGAGGGCCCTTGAGGTGTGACACACACAAAAACGGCGCTCTTTAATTATGTGTACATTAAAATAAATTATCCTTATATATATATATATGTATTGTAGAATAACAAGTCGCAAATAAGCTACACATATAGTGTTACTTCTTATCGCGTTATCCCCGAAGGGTTTCGCATGCGGCGAGTGGAACCTAATTATTTTCTTCAGGTAGGAAGACCGAGAAAGGTATGGATGTACCAAATTTGCGAAATAGCGAATGAATGGGATATCCAGAGTCATAATAAAAGGAGAGCTTGTATGAAAAAGGTTATGACTCTGGATGAAATGAAAGAAGTATGCAAGGACCGAAAGAAATGGCGGTTGATCTGTAATGCTGGCGTTTAAGGCTGAGGCTTTTAAAAATATTCTTTACTTTTTATAGAATATGTTTGGTAGGTTTTAATTTTTACCGTTTAATTATTTAGTTTTTATTTATCAAATGTAATTAATTGCTTGTATTCCTTGACTTATAGGTGTTGATATGAGGCTGACCACCCATACTGTAAAAAATGGTTCAATTTATATTTTTTTGAAGGAATTCAAACAAAACACTGTTTATTTTCACAATAAAATTTAGATTTAAATCTTTAAAAAAAATTACAAACGTTTTCGACCTAGTAGTTCATCATCAGGCTTATTATTTGATACGCATTTTTTTTTATTTTTTATTAATTATTAAATTATTAATTAAAAATTATAAATTAAACAATATGAATTTTCACAGTGTTAATACACAAACAATACAAAATATAAAAATGGTTCACCTTGCCAATGTCACCCCTGTTTCAGGGAAGGTCGGCAAGAGTTGCAGGGCTTACGTTCATTTGAGATTGGGTTTTTTATACTGTAGGTCCACATGCGGCATGTGTGAGCGCGAAATTATGCGTGTCTGCTTGTGGGAATGCATTTAATATGAATTTCAAATGATACATATCTTTGCAGCTTAGATTTAGATTTCGATTTAGAACCTCGCTGCCGCATTTTGTAGGGTATTGTTGCGTCCAACAAGACTCCGTACATCTCCCATCTCGTGTTTTTTCCCCGCTTCGGAATTATCCCCTTTTAGCTCTCCACTACCAAGACTAGTATTACTATGAGAGCACCTTACACTCTATGTCAGTGATGCAAAACATGCTTGCGTCTGCGGGAGTTCAAAGTACAGCTAGAAAATAAATACAATATTCGACTATTCACATATAAATTTCACGTTTGCAATCAAATAAGAATTGTTCAATAATGAAATTACCAGCATCATTCCTTGACTTATAGGTTGGTATGAGGCTGACCACCCATACTGTAAAAATGGTTCACTTTGCCAGTGTCACCCCTGTTTCAGGGAAGGTCGGCAAAAGTTGTGGGGCTTATGCTCATTTGAGGTTTGAATTTTATTTGTAAGTACACAATCAGCATTTGTAAGCGCGAACTACACGTGTTTGTTTGTGGGCATACATCTGAGAGCTTTGAATGAATATATCCTTGCAACTTAGATTATAGATTATAGAAGTAAAAGTTTTGGGGTTTGTCTATTGACTTTTTGAAGATTAATTTTAAATTAAGAAGTTAAAAAAAAGTTTTTCGTCACGAGTTGATTTATTTCCTCGAGCTCTGTAAAGAAAGAACGATTTGTTAAAATATTGAAATAAATTACAATACAATTAATGCAATAAATTTTGGTTTCTAGCTAGCGGAAGACGCCGTGACGTCATAACCTTTTACGTTTTGAACTCATTTAATGAAGCAAGAAGAGTGCTACTGTTTAGATTACACTGATATTTTGGAATACTTGATTTGAAAACGTAAAAAAACATAGGTACTAAAACAATAGTTGGACAATGTGAACAGTCAATAATGAAGTCATGAAGGTTTTTTTCATTGTAGAGGCACTCACTTTGTAATCGTTCATCATTAAGGATAAAAGAAAAACATTTTTTTTTTCGATTACTTGTGTATTATATTTTATACCAGTTATTATTGTTATTTTTGAATAATTAATATTTAATTGGACCGGTCCGTAGTCCGTAGTGGCAACACTTCGGACTCGTAAATGGAAGGTTGTGGATTCGAATCCCGGCGGAGCACAAAAATATACCATTTATATTTCTAATTTGCTCTTCGCTGGGTTGAAAAATTCATAAACCTTTACCAATGACCGGTCACCAAAGGTCCATCCAGCCTTACAGCAACTGGGTCTTGCTTGAGTATTGGCGCTTTGTAGCGACGACCAAGCTCGTACACCTCTGCGGCTCTACAACAAGGGTCATAGACCCCTAGATTCTTTAGAATCTAGGGAGTCTCCCGCACAGGATTTCTTAAAAAAAAAAAAAAAAATTGCAAACTTGAAATGTTTATGTGTATAGTCGCATATTGGTATAAAATATATATACTCAAGTAATCGAAAACAAATTTGTTTTTCTTTTATCCTTAAGTCATGAAGATTTTAAATATTAAGGGTTCATGTATACAAAGTTCTTTTACGGCAGCCATCTCTGACTGATAGTTTGGTATGAGGCTGACCTCACGTGCTGTTTCAGGTGAGGTCGGCAAAAGTTGCAGGGTTTATATTTGAGGTTCTGATTTTAATTTGCAAGTACACACATTCATCATTTGTAAGCGCGAACTTACACGTGTTTGTTTGCGGGAATGCATTTGATATGAGTTTTGAATGTGAATATACCATAGCCAGACGCCCGAAGGTTTAGATCGACTGTTTTTGTGCAAGTACACTAACCGGCCGGCCACCGCTCGGTCCGTTCGGCCGCGGCTTGTACCGTTGCTCCTATTACGTCAGTCTGACTGACGCGCTGCTGCCGAAGCGACCCAGGCCAACCGAAGCCATCCGCTCGCGCTGTTTATTAAAAGGTTTCACATCAATGCTATGCCTGTTTCAAGTGAATTTAATGACAAATATTTGTGTGAAAGAGTCTTTAAATTAAAATTCGAGAGATTAAATCGAATGATAAATCATATCTTTAATGGTTTGTGTATTAACAGTGAAAAATTCTATTTATTAATTTCTATTAAACTTTGAAAAATCCTAATAAAACACTGTCTCATTTTCACAATTATGTTGATTTTATTTTGATTCATAATTAGTAACGTTTTATTGTTTGTGATTCTTACCCAAGGATTATCAACATGATAGAAAACGTTTTAGTAATAAATAATTATTATTCATCAAAATAAAATTAATATAATGTTGAAAATGAAACAGTGTTTTATTAGAATTTTCCAAATTTAATAGAATTCAATATTTTTAATGGTTTGTGTATTAACACTGTGAAAATTAGTAAATGATTTCTACTATACTTTTAAGAACCAAAAATTGTAATGAAAGTTTTTTTTTATTTTCACTATATTATTTATTTTATTTTAATTAATAAATACGAACTTTTTTGATCTGTCAATCATCTTCTATAATCTATAATCTATCTATCTATAATCTAAGTTGCAAGGATATATTCATTCAAAGCTCTCAGATGTATGCCCACAAACAAACACGTGTAGTTCGCGCTTACAAATGCTGATTGTGTACTTACAAATAAAATCCAAACCTCAAACGAACATAAGCCCTGCAACTCTTCAGGTAGAAAATTAAAAAAAATCATCTTAGTATAATAAAACTGCTAAGGTAAAATAAAACAGTGTTTCATTAGAATTTTTGGTTCTATAAAGTATAATAAAAATCAATTAATATGAGTTTCCAAAATACAAAATATTTAAGGGTTTGTGTATTGACAGTGTGAAGATTCATTAAAAATAACAAAAAAAAGAAGTCTTTTCTTCAATAATTGAGTTTTAAGTTCTCCTTCTAGTGCTTATTATTCTCATTAATTTTCTTCGAGATGACAAGTTAATACCGTCGAAAGCGCTCGAGAAATTAAAAATCAATTAGTAAAGTAAAAAACATATATTATTTTAGTTTATTGTTATAATTTATTGTTGAGTTGCAGAGATATATTACGTTTAAGATTTTTATCAAATGCATTTCCATAAGCAGACACGCTTAAGTTCGCACATGTGAACCTACAATATAAAACCCAACCACAAATGAACATAAGCACTGCAACTCGTGCCGACCTTCCCTGAAACAGGGGTGACATTTACAAAGTGAACCAGTATGGGTGTTCAGCCTCACTCCAATCTATAAGTCAAGGAATACAAACAAATAATTTCAGTTAACTATATAAAACAAACCATCACAAAGTAAAATAAATGTATAAATATTTGAAGTTTAGTTATTTAAAAAAAGAATTAAAAATTTTCGCAGTGTTGATACACAAACGATTAAATACATTATGATTTCTCTATAAGTGATCTAAATCTACAATACTCTTATCTGACTCCTAAAAAAGAACCATAGTGATGTGTAGTGCTTTGACTCAATGGATTAAAAACAAATCGTAATGAGTTTGTTGGGATGGCAGCTATGAAACCAGGTATTTTTTTTTATGAAATAGTATATTAAGACCGGTTCGTAGTCTAGTGGTAACGATTTGTGAATAGAAGATTGTGGGTTCGAGTCCCGGCGGAGCGCAAAAAATATAAGTACCATTTATATTTTCAAATATGCTCATTTTAAACGCATTCCCACAAGCAGACATGTATAAGTCATGCCGTATGTGGACCTACAATAGAAAAACCCAATCTTAAATGAACATAAGCATTGCAACTCTTGCTGACCTTCACTGAAACAGGGGTGACATTGGCAAAGTGAACCATATTTTAAAGTATGGGTGGTCAGCCTCATACCAACCTATAAGTCAAGGAATACAAACAATTAATTACATTTAAGTAAATAAAACAAACACTAAACAATTAAAACCTACAAAACATATTCTATAAAAAAGTTGTTTTTTTTTTTTGAAAGCCTCAGCCTTAAACGCCAGCATTACAGATCAACCGCCATTTTTTTCGGTCCTTGCATACTCCTTTCATTTCATATTAAAATGTAATTATTTCGATCGATGCTTTTACTCGGACCGTAACCAGACTAGCCACCACAAGGGGTGGCAGGCTACGGCTGGTAACAAAGTAAAACTGTCAGCTAGCAACAAATACCTTTCTTTGCATTGTTGCTAATAATAATAATCTGTGTTGAGTTGTGTAACGCCCGTTTATCCACAGTAGAACAATAAATAATTAATCAGACTTCGCCACCGGCTTACCGTCTGCCCACGGTCTGCAGACTTTCCGTGTCAATGAACATGTCGGTAACAGGACAGAGAGGCACAGTGACAAAACGACACATGACATGACGACACATGCCAGAACAATACATGACAGAACGACACACTACAGAACTACACATGACAGCACATCACATACTTAAAACAGAACATGCCATAAACGGCACGTGAAAAATCATCAGGGTGGTCAGCCTCATACCAACCTAATCTAATCTAATCTAAGCTGCAAGGATATATATCATTTAAGATTTATATTAAATGCATTCCCACAAACAGACATGTTTAATTTCGCGCTAACACATGCCGCATGTGGACCTACATTATAAAAACCCAATCTCAAATGAACATACGCCCTGCAACTCTTGCCGTCCTTCCCTGAAACAGGGGTGACATTGGCAAAGTAAACCATTTTTTACAGTATGGGGGGGTCAGCCGCATACCAACCTATAAGTCAAGGAACAAACGGACGAATATGACCGAGATAAAACATCGGTCGTCTTTTTCATCCCATACAAGTTGTACCGGTTGTCTGAACTTCAAACGTGATTTCCCAACATTCTTATTTTTTGAGTTATTGCTCTTTATTATTAACCGTGCGACATGACATGACGGCACATGACAAAACGATACATTACAGAACAACACATGACAGCACATCACATACTTAAAACAGAACATGCCATAAACGGCACGTGAGAAAACATCACATGCTAAAACATCAGGGTGGTCAGCCTCATACCAACCTAAAAGTCAAGAAATTCAGTCATAGTCTAACCTAATCTAATCTAATCTAGGTTGCAAAATATATGTAACATTTATAGAGATTCACATTATATTCATTTTCACAAACAGGCACGTATAAGTTCGCGCTTAAACATGCCGCATGAGTTCCCACAATATAAAAACCCTAATCTCAAATGAACATATACCCTGCAACTCCTGCCGATCTTCCCTGAAACAGGGGTGACATTGGCAAAGTAAACCATTTTCTACAGCATGGGTGGTCAGCCGCATACCAACCTATTAGTCAAGGAACATACACAACAAATTACATTTTTAATGTAAACATATAACATGTATGGACATCAAAAACTAACAGAAAACAAATTACAATTTCAAAAACCCTAGCCGCCAACATCACAGATCAACCGCCATTTCTGTCTGTCCTTACACACTTCTTTCATTTCCTTCAGAGTCATAACCTTCTTCATACAGATTACAGGCTCTCCTTTTATTATGACTGGATATTTCATTCATTCATCCACGTAAGGCTCACTTTCACTCATCCACGGACTTTACACTCCTAGTAAGGCAATCATAAGGATTAATGGCATGAACACAACAAGTTTTCCCACAGAAAAAGGTGTAAGACAGGGATGCATCCTCTCCCCTGACCTGTTTAATATCTATGGGGAATACATAATGCGCAGGGCTCTGTACCAATGGGATGGAGGAGTGTCTATTGGTGGCGTTAAGCTGTCCAATTTAAGATATGCGGATGACACAACACTTTTGGCCAAAAACCCGAGAGAGATGGCAGATCTCCTTAAACGAGTAGAGACCGAGAGCAAGGCACTGGGACTCGAGATCAACCAGAGTAAAACCAAGATCATGATCATAGATCGATCAAAAAAGTTTGGTGATCTGGGAAACTCATTTCAAGGTTTGGAGATCATAAACGAGTTCCAGTTCCTTGGATCTCAAATTAGTAACGAAGGATCTTGCGAAGGAGAAATTAGACGCCGTATCGCCATTGCCAAAAGTGCCATGTCTAAGCTGGACAAAATATGGAAAGACCGGGGTGTGAGTAACAGCACCAAGATTAAGCTTGTCAGGAGTCTGGTCCACTCTATTTTTCTCTATGCTGCTGAAACATGGACCATAAAAGCAGCAGAAAGAAGAAAAATTGACGCTTTTGAAATGTGGTGCTGGAGGCGCATGCTTCGAATCCCATGGACGGCTAGACGCACCAATAAGTCCATTCGTCGGGAGCTGCGTTTGGATGGCTTGACTCTGGCCAACATGTGTACACGCCGTATTCTTCAGTTCTTCGGACACGTTGTTCGTGGCAATGAGGATAGCCTGGAACGACTGGTTGTGATCGGTAACTTGGAGGGGAAGAGAGGAAGAGGTAGATCCCCCACACGATGGACCGATCAAGTGAAGACAGCAGCATGCACCTCGGTAGTTGGAGCGTTGCGGGCAGCGCAGTCGAGGGAGAGCTGGAGAAGATTGGTTGCTTCCACAAGGGTCACAACCCTCAGTAATGAGGAATAGGATTAAGAAGAAGAATTTCATTCATCCCATTTCCATTCATAGTAAAAGCAGAAAATGAGGAGACGCATCTGCGGATACAAGATAAGAGGCATATATAAGTGCTAAACGTTGAGATTTAATCTTTTTTGTTAATTATTCAATGTTTCATATTTATATGGCATTCCCATTTCATAGAGGCAAACGCAAGCAACGGAGGGTAAAATTGCATGTATTTTTAAATCGAAAAATAAATTGAAAATTTTGTTTCACATTCTAATTTTTTATTAAATTTCTAATTTTAATTTTCAATTTGCGCAATGCCTTGAGTCACGAATACAGCATTAATTATATTTTCAAATATGCTCTTCGCTGGGTTGAAAAATTCATAAACCTTTCCCAAAGACCGGTCACTGAAAGGTCCATCCAACCTTACAACAACTGGGTCTTGCTTGAGAATTGGCGCTTTCTACAGCGACGACCAAGCTCGCAGAGGGCTATTGAGGTGTGATACACACAAAAACAGCGCTCACCAAATAAATCATCTTAATACTATTATTATTATCCAGAGTCATAATAAAAGGAGAGTCTGTATGAAGAAGGTTATGACTCTGGAGGAAATGAAAAAAGTGTGTAAGGACAGAAATCTGTGATGTTGGCGGCTAGGGTTTTTAATTTTTTTTTTTTTTCTGTTAGTTTTTGATGTCCATATATGTTATAATTGATTTTTAAAATGTAATTTGTTGTGTATGTTCCTTGACTTATAGGTTGGTATGACCACCCATGCTGTAGAAAATGGTTCACTTTGCCAATGCCACCCCTGTTTCAGGGAAGGTCGGCAAGAGTTGCAGGGCTTATGTTCATTTGAGATTGGGTTTTTTATATTGTAAGTCTACATGCAGCATGTGTGAGCGCGAAATTATGCGTGTCTGCTTGTGGGAATGCATTTAATGTGAATCTCAAATGATACATATCTTTGCAGCTTAGATTTAGATTTAGATTAACCTTATCCGCTCGACCATACCAGTCTTCTTCTTCTTCGTGTCAGCTTCACACTGTATTGGCCCAATAACGAGCAATGTCTACAGCTCTTTGGTTTCCCGCAAAGAGATCATCCATGGAGCAGCTTGTCGGACAGGAGGATACCAGTACCCTTAGTACGAGTTGCAAAACTTGAGAAAAGTAAAGTTTACGGAAAATATCAAAGAGTGATTTCTCCCAAAATCTGCCGTTTTTGTTTCTTACACTTTATGGTCTTAGCAAAAAAGTTATAGTGATGAAGAAAATCAAGTTCAAACAAACAAAAACGGCAGATTTTGGGGGAAATCACTCTTTAATAATTGCCGTAAACTTTACATTACTCAAGTTTTGCATCTCGTACTAAGGGTACAGTGATGATCTACCGAAGGGAGTTATGTAAATGTCTTCTACTCGAGGTGCAGTTGTCTTTAGTGTGCTCTCTCGCACGAGCTTACCGGAATGCAGGCAGCTGGGATCATAGCGTCTAGAGTTTATATCATACTCCGGCAACGCTTCATGACTTCTAGATTGCCGTCACGGACCGTCAACTCCGAGTTGTCTGCTCACATACAATGTCATAGGCAGACACCCATGCCGGGTGTGCAATTGTTACAACTTTACGAGGCAAGATAGTCAAGAAGTTATCGAGTACTTCAAACTTAGTCAAGTCAAGAAGTTATCGAGTACTTCAAACTTAGTCAAGTCAAGAAGTTATTGCCTACTTAAAACTTAGTCAAGTCAAGAAGTTATGTAGTGTTTAAAACTTGGTCGAGTCAAGATAGTGAAGAAGTTATAGAGTAGGTACTTCAAACATAGTCAAGTCAAGATAGTCAAGAAGCTATCGAGTGCTTAGAACATAGTGAAGTCAAGAAATTATCGAGTACTTGGAACATAGTCAAGTTAAGATGGTCAAGAAGCTATCAAGTACTTCAAACATAGTCAAGTCAAGATAGTCAAGAAGTTATCGAGTACTTCAAACTAAGTCAAGTCAAGAAGTTATCGCGTAATTCAAACTTAGTCAAGTCAAGAAGTTATCGAGCACTTCAAACTTTGTTAAGTTAAGAAGTTATCGAGTACTTCAAACTTAGTTAAGTCAAAAAGTTATCTTGTGCTCAAAACTTGGTCGAGTCAAGATGGTCAAGAAGTTATCGAGTACTTCAAACTTAGTCAAGTCAAGAAGTTATCGCGTAGGTACTTCAAACCTAGTTAAGTTTAGAAGTTATCTAGTGCTCAAAACTTGTTCGAGTCAAGATAGTGAATAAGTTATAGAGTACTTCAAACTTAGTTAAGTCAAGAAGTTATCGCGTGCTTCAAACTTAAGTAAGTCAAGAAGTTATGTAGTGCTCAAAACTTGGTCAAGTTAAGATAGTGAAGAAGTTATCGAGTACTTTAAACTTAGTCAAGTCAAGAAGTTATCGTGTACTTCAAACTTAAGTAAGTCAAGAAGTTATGTAGTGTTAAAAACTTGGTCAAGTTAAGATAGTGAAGAAGTTATCGAGTACTTTAAACTTAGTCAAGTCAAGATGGTCAAGAAGTTAAAGAGTGCTTCAAAAATAGTCAAGTCAAGAAATTATCGAGTACATAGAACTTAGTCAAGTTAAGATGGTCAAGAAGCTATTAAGTACTTCAAACATAGTCAAGTCAAGACAGTCAAGAAATTATCGAGTGCTTAGAACTTAGTCAAGTCAAGATGGTCAAGAAGCTATCAAGTACTTCAAACATAGTCAAGTCAAGATAGTCAAGAAATTATCGAGTATTTCAAATTTGGTTTGTAATACTATAGAGACGAAACAGGGGTGACATTTGCAAAGGAAGCCATTTTTACAGTATAGGTGGTCAGCTTCATACCAACCCATAAGTCAAGGTATCGTGCAAAGAGAAAAATGTATAGATGATATGACAGCACATTAATTAGGGAGTGATTTAGTTTTGATATATTTTTTTGCTATTTACGCGATCGAGGGGAGTTCACGCTCTGTACTCAGTTTTAATGTTTTATGCTCCAGGTATTTGCTGTCTGTAATGCGTCAATTTTATAGACTACACGGGGGTAATGGTTTGATTGTAATAAATTCATAGAAAATAACTGAAAAAAAAACTTTGATTTGTAGCCTAACCACCTGTAGCGGAAAAGTGGCAGTTACAGTATATTAAAAAATATTTTTACGCAAAAACGCAACTAAGCTACACATATAGTGTAACTTCTTGCCTGCGTTGTCCCCGCAGGGGTTGCATGTGGCGATTCGGGACCTATTTATTTTTACTTACCTTATTGACTTATAGGTTGGTATGCGGCTGACCACCCATGCTGTAAAAATGGTTCACTTTGCCAATGTCACCCCTGTCTCAGGGAAGGACGGCAAGAGTTGCAGGGTGTATGTCCATTTGAGATTGGCTTTTTATGTTGTAGGTTCACATGAGGCATGTGCAAGCGCGAACTTGTACGTGTCTGGTTGTGAGAATGCATGTAAGGTGGATGTCCCAATTATTGGCAGCTTAAGGAAATTTTTAAATTGAAAAGCTCATAGAAATTCGAACTTTTATCTGATTCTGTTTTTTTTTGTATCAGGACATTGGAAATATGCTGCAGTATTTGAAAAAGAAAGAATTCAATCAAAATTATGTGAGGAAATAAGTTTTATTTAATTAATTGAACAAAAACTCCCATGTCCCTATTATTGGCAGGTGAAATTCGGATTTGTCCCAATTATTGGCATACCTTTGTCCCATTTGTTGGCACCTCAGTTTTTTTAATCTACAGCTTACATTTTTCTTAAAAAGGGGGAAGTTTTTATCAGAATAAGTGCAGAGAGGTTCAAGGAACAAATGTTTATTAATTTTTGGTCGAAAAATATAATATAGTTATACAAATAAATAAGAGAAGTGACAATTTTTTTTTTTTTAACATATTCACAAAACATCTTATTCGATGGCATTTGCAGGTCAACAACATCTTCCGTGTTTTTTTTTCGCTGAAGAAGTCACTTCTAGATCATCTGTCTTTATCTCTTTAACCTCTTTCTTCAATTTTTTCCAGACGATGAACAAATTAATATCCTCCATATTCATTTTTTTTTATAATCATTCGCTTCCATATCCAAACATTTCCTAAAACTTTGTTATTTTACTGGTCCTACTAGTTTCTAGTCTGGAAAGTAGTTTATCAATATATCTTCATCTCCATCTTGTTCTGGTGCATTTTTAGTGCTTGAATGATTCACGGACGGAATTTTGCTGAAGTCAATTGCATTAACGTTCCACGGAAAGAGTCCGTACTTGCGAAAACCATTCTTCAAAGTATCAGGTTTGACAGATTTCTGAATTGAGGATGCTAGGAGGGGAGCGAAGTCTTTTTTCTTCAATTCGTAGTGCATATTATGTGTCTCCATGTGTTGGTTTCTTCCTTCCATGAATGCTTTAAGCTTGGAAAGACAGCGACATCCATCGGCTGAATGATGTGAGTGGCATTCGGGTAAAATGCTACGAGTATTATACCAAGTACTTTATCTCCTTTAAGACTAAGAAAAAGAGCTGCTTCATCAGCATTAAAAATCCGCTCTGGATCTTTTGTGTCATCGGCATTAATGATCATGCGATCACCTAATGTGTTGTCAGGGTCTTAGATATTTGGCTTCTCCGGGTCTATCGCAAACCTCTTGCTCTGTAGGTACTCATGGATTTCCGCATGCCATCTGATTAATTTCTCTTTGGTGACTGAAGCCCGTGAGTTTGTCCAATTCTGTGGGGTTGGGATGCTAATTTCCCTGACGTGACAGCAGCAATTACTTTGACCATATCTGCGCCATCATACATTTTTCTCTTTGGATCCCATCATACATCTGTAAAAGAAAGAAATTTGAGCAATAAGTATCGTATTTGTCTAACTGAAATTGTAAAAAAATTAAGAGTCTAAATGAAAATTATAGCGCCGCTGAAGAACGTTGGGCAGAATGTGAGAGAAAAAAGGACTTATTAAGAGTTTTTTTCTAAGTTGCTTAAAATGATCTCTCCTGATAATAAGTATGTAGTTTCCATTTTCTTATCCATTGTACTGTAACTTAAAATAAGAAACTTCAGAGGTCAAATAAAATGAATGCCAATAATAGGGACATAACAGGTTTCAGCTTGCACCTATCATGGGCACCCCTGCCAGTAATTGGGACAAAAGAGATTTTGGTGTCCCTAATAGTGGCATTTATTTTAAAAAATAGTAAAAATGAGGTTATGCCAATGACAACAAAGTTTCTATCTAGAGAAAGCCATCACAAAACCACTGATATAATCAGAAACCATTCAAACTTTAAAGTAAAATAGAAAAAAAAACAAAATGCTCACCTTGTTCCTTATCGAAATCAGTAAGAAATCCCGCCAAATGCACCTTGCTGGGTAGGTGCTCACTTTGACTATTTTTTTTTGTGTCCAAAGCTGCCACCTATACACTTGAAACTAGAAACACAGTTTGGACAACCTATGAATTATTTATTCCACATTTTTTCTTAACTTTCCCTGCCTTTGAAGCCTTATTATAAGTTAAAAACTGAAAAAGTGCCAATAATTGGGACACTGCCAGTAATTGGGACATCCACCTTAATGTGAATCTCCAATGTAACATATCTTTGCAACTTAGATTAGATTAGATTAGATTAGATTGGCCTTACACCAACCACTTCAGTTGAAGCGGCGGTTTCCCAGCTCCCGAGGGGACTGGTTCTCATTTATTGTGAAGGCTGAGTAAACCTTGAGATCGGACCCTTGCTCTCGGCATGGAATGCAAGCATTCTACAAATTGAACTATCGACCTTTTTACGAGCTTGGTCGTCGTCGCTACAAAGCGCTAATTCTCAAGCAAGACCCAGTTGCTGTAAGCCTGGATGGACCTTTGGACCATTTTATATAAAATAAATAAATAATACAGTGATACCTCTGGATGAAATGAAAGAAGTATGCAAGGACAGGAAGAAGTGGCGGCTAATCTGCAATGCTGATTTGTAATGTTGGTTTATTAGTTTGCTACATTTTTTGCGTAAGAAATGTTTGACTTTTTTGTATAGATTTATTTTTAAGGTTTTGTTGTTTTTTTTGTAAACTTAAATGTCATTTATTACTCGTATTCCTTGACTTATAGGTTGGTATGAGGCTGACCACCCATACTGTAAAAAATGGTTCACTTTGCCAATGTCACCCCTGTTTCAGGGAATGTCGGCAGGAGTTGCAGGGCTTATGTTCATTTGAGTTTGGATTTTATTTGTAAGTACACAATCAGCATTTGTAAGCGCGAACTACACGTGTTTGTTTGTGGGCATACATCTGAGAGCTTTAAATGAATATATCCTTGCAACTTAGATTATAGATTATAGATACCTCAAGTTACGAGTTTAATTCGCTCCGTAACCTTGCTTGTATGTCAATTTGCTCGTATTTCAAAGCAATTTTCCCCGTTGAAATGAATTGAAATGCCATTAATCCGTTCAAGCCCCAAAAATGCTACCCCCAATCGTTTTTGTTAAGTGTTATTGAATAAGCAAAATAGATTTATAAATGACAGGGATTGTATGAAAACATTATAAAAGAAAATGTAAAGCAACCGTAACTGTTTGTTTAAAGTGTACAGTGTATATTTGTGTTCATTTGCGGTTTTGATTTTATTTTGTACGCATGCAGCCTTTGTGAGCGCAAACTTGCACGTTTCTGTTTTTGGACATGCATTTTATTCCATTACATGGTTCACTTTGCCAATGTCACCCCTGCTTCAGGGAAGGTCGGCAAGAGTTGCAGGGCTTATGTTCATTTGAGATTGGGGTTTTTATATTGTAGGTCCACATGCAGCATGTGTAAGCGCGAAATTATGCATGTCTGATTGTGGGAATGCATTTAATATGAATCTCAAATGATACATATCTTTGCAGCTTAGATTTAGATTTTATATGAATTTTCTCCAATCTAGTTCCTCATCGCTGAGGGTTGTGACCCGTGTAGAAGCAACCACTCTTTTCCAATTTTCTCTTGACTGTGTTGCCCGTAGCGCTCCAACCACCAAGGTGCCTGCTGCTGTCTTCAGTTGATCGTGTGGGGGATATTCCTCTTCCTCTCTTCCCCTCCAAGTCACCGATCACAACCATTCGTTCCAGGCTATCCTCATTGCCACGGACGTGTCCGAAGAACTGAAGAATACGGCATGCGCATATATTGGCCAGAGTCAAGCCATCCAAACGTAGCTCCCGACGAATATACTCGTTGGTATGTCTAGCTGTCTAAGGCCCTGTATTTTCGACGTCAGCATAGCGACTTTATACTGAATGAAAAAGGACGCAATCATGTCAAGCCCATAGGTAGTTTTATTTTGTTGTTTAAAGTCACATAAGCTAACGTTGAAAATACCGGGCCTAAGGGATTTAGTTAGAGCATGCGCCTCCAGCACCACATTTCGAAAGCGTCAATTTTTCTCTTGTCTGGTCCATGTCTAAGCAGTTGTTCTTCTTCTTCCTCAGCCTTTCTCAGTCCACTCCTGGACGTAGGCCTCCTCCAATCCTCCCCATTCCTGTCTATTGGCTGCTGTGCTCTGCCATCCTCTGCCTGCAGTTCTTTTGATGTCGTCCAGCCACCTCAGTTGGGGTCTTCCCGCTCCCCGCTTGGACATCCTGGATCGCCATTGGACGATTCTTTTCAGCCTGCCATGGTCTTGCCTTGCGACATGACCAGCCCAGTAAAACTTTAAGCAGGCCACTCGCTGTATGACATCAGTGACACCAGTGCGTCTACGGATCTCCTGGTTAGGAACCCTGTTTCTGAGATTGATTCCTAGCATCCTCCTTTCAATATATAAATGGATAATTTATTTGAAAAGCGCCGTCTTTTGAGTAGCACACCTCAAGGGCCCTTGGTATAGAATATATGAGGAATGGGAAGATATCTGATCTAATCTAATCTAAGCTGCAAGGATATATACCATTTAAGATTTACATCAAATGCATTCCCACAAGCAGACATGTATAATTTCGCGCTAACACATGCCGCATGTGGACCTACATTATAAGAACCCATCTCAAACGAACATAAGCCCTGCAACTCTTGCCGTCCTTCCCTGAGACAGGGGTGACATTGGCAAAGTGAACCATTTTTTCACAGTATGGGGGGTCAGCCGCATACCAACCTATAAGTCAAGGAACATACATGACAAATTACATATAAAGGGAATAATATAAATAATAGGGTACCTATGTACATATACATGTAAATACACATACATAATAGTCTTACATATAGGTAAATAATATATTCGTATAGTAATACATAAACATAAAAACAGTTAAATAAATTGTAGGATTAATTGGGATATGATACACTGAACAGGTGGGTCTTGAGTTTTTTTTCAATGGCTCTTTGGCACGTCCTCAGTTGTTGGCGCTATACTGAGTGAGCCCTTTTGCTTCCAAGCCATAGGTGGATACTGGAAACACGCATGACTCAAAGACCTTGCGTTTCAGGTTAACAGGCATTTACTTGTCAGCAGTATAGGGAATAATAGAGTGGGCCAGACTCCTGACTCGCTTTATATTGGTGCTGTTACTCACACCCCGGTCTTTCTGTGTTTTGTCCAGCTTAGAAATATCTTTGCAACTTAGATTATAGATTATAGACGATCGAGAGTATTTTCTCGCAATGTTTTGCGTTCGGAGTACAGTCTTGAATATTTGTCATGTTAGTAACGCTCCTAGCTAACTGCACCCTTAGTACGAGTTGCAAAACTTGAGCAATGTAAAGTTTACGGCAATTATTAAAGATTGATTTCCCCCAAAATCTGCCGTTTTTGTTTGTTTGAACTTGATTTTCTTCATCACTGTATATCTTTTGCTAAGACCACAAAGTGTAAGAAACAAAAACGGCAGATTTTGGGAGAAATCACGCTTTAATATTTTCCGTAAACTTTACTTTTCTCAAGTTTTGCAACTCGTACTAAGGGTAACTGGGCACGGGCATTAGCTTCACATAATAATTGTAAATTACTTGAGCGCATCACTGAAGCATTAAATTGAGCGAAAATCCCAGACTTGTAAATATTATAATGCACGCATGGAATATAGCTAATGCGGATTTTATACATCCAAGTGGCTTGTATCAACGTGCGAATTCTAACAGATTCATGTGTGAAAAAGTATAATGGACCTGTGAAATATTAGAATGGTTTATTTATTTTTATTTTCTACATGTTAAAAAGGGCACTCGATTAGACATAACAGCTTTCTTAACAATATTGTTATGTAAATAGCAAAAACATATAAATATTTAGGTAGGTAGGTAATATCAGTGGCGAAGCGTGCCATACAACTCGACTCCCATCGGTTTCCTTTTTAAAATGAGGCAACAAAGTAGTTAAAAAATATACCTACGCACAAAGTAAAAAAATACATTTAAAACCAAATAAACAATACGTATTTTTTCCCCATTGAAACCATGCAGTCTAATTTATTATCATTTTTGCCTCATTTTAAAAGGTAAACCGATGGGAATCGAGTTGTATAGCACCCTTCGCCACTGCTAGGTAAGTATAATATTATTTATAGCTGATGAAAGTTGTATATCTAAATCTAAATCTAAATCTAAGCTGCAAAGATACGTATCATTTGAGATTCATATTAAATGCATTCCCACAAGCAGACATGCATAATTTCGCGCTTACACATGCTGCATGTGGACCTACAATATAAAAACCCCAATCTCAAATAAACATAAGCCCTGCAACTCTTGCCGACCTTCCCTGAAGCAGGGGTGACATTGGCAAAGTGAACCATTTTTTACAGTATGGGTGGTCAGCCGCATACCAACCTATCAGTCAAGGAGTACAAGCAATTAATACAATCAAATATATAAAACAAATAAATATATATAAATAGTATATAAGTAGGATTAATTATTATAAGTACCTAGGGTAAAGAAATTTTAGAAAGAAGCCACTAGATTATCTGCTTCGAGAAGATTCTAGCGAAATCCACCTCTAGCAATTTCTATTGCTGAGGTATATAAGGGCGCGAACAGCTTGCAGGCGGACAGTCTTCATACGACACTCGACTTTTAAACACAAAATACAGTAAGTATAAGTGAACACAAACCATCTGTGAAATAAATGTTAATTGTTAAATAAATATAACTGTAAAAAATAAATTTAAGTGAAAAATAAACGTCCTGTAAAGAAGACCAGTTTTTGATTTGATGACTATTTGAACCCGAAAAACATAACAATATCTTCGAAGGCAATATCTTGGGAAGACGAAATAGAGGTCGCCCAAGAACTTCATACTTTAAGGATGTGAAGCGGCTCATGGATGTCTCCTCCTATTCGCATCTCAAGGGGATGGCAACAGACAGAGAAAAATGGCTGACGATGATGATGATGATGATGATGATTATGATGATTTCCTTATCAGCGCCGTTTCGTAACTCAATGTCACTCCAAGGGCGCTGAGTAATTTACTGGGCGAAGAAAAATGTCTTCATCCTCCTCTTTAGGTCCTCAATCGTCTTAGACCTCCGGATTTCTGGTGGTAGATGATTCCAGGTCGCAGGGCCGGCCACCGCAAAAGCACGGTCTCCGAAAACAGTGGCAATTTTTCTTCTAGGTTCATTTAGCAGGGTTTCCGCTCCGTTCTCTGCTGATCTTAGTGTTTGCTCCCTTGAGCTCAGGACTTTTGAGACAATCAGCTCTTGGATGTAGAAAGGAGCTGCATCATGGAGAGCTTTGTATGTGATAAGGCCAAGTTTAAATTTGACGCGTTGAGGAAACCTCAGCCAGTGGAGTCGCTCCAAAAGCGGAGTTATGTGACAGTGTTTGGTTTGGTTGAATATAAGCCGCGCGCCTGCATTCATTACTGACTGCAACCGACTTAATTCACACTGTGGTTGGGCTGCATAAATTCCATTACAGTAGTCCACTTTGGATACTACAAAAGCGTTGACGAGTGACCTTTTAGCTTCCAACGGTAGATATTTTTTAATATATTTCAGCTGTCGTAAACCATAGTAGCCGGAACTGACCGTGGTGCTGATTTGTTTCTTCATGGTCTGACACAACAAGGCGCTGCCTTTAGAAGATGACGATGCATGATATGTTAAAAGAGCGTCGTTTTTGTGTGTGTCACACCTCAAGGGCCGTCCCTGTCACGAAAAATATATTTTATAAAGGTACCGTTTCAGTGCACCCTTAAAAATGCCAACAGATTCCGAAACCCGCACTCCAGGTGGCTGTCTGTTCCACTCCATCGCAATCCGTAAAGCGTGATCTCCAAAATTAGTGCATATTTGACGGCGAGGCTGCGTCGACCTCAGTGTCCATCTCCTCCTCACAGTCACCTTTAATCTAGAGCAGAGGTGCCCATACAAAAATTAATGAATAGGAGATCGACATTTTAACTGTTTATCCCAACAAATGTAACTCATAATTCATAATGTATAAATATTTAGTAAGAAAAAAAATTGCATAAGTAAAATTACATTGAGTGCAAAATGTAAAACCAGTTTTAAGGTCTAATCTAATCTTATCTAATCTAAGCTGCAAGGATATATACCATTTAAGATTTACATCAAATGCATTCCCACAAGCAGACATGTATAATTTCGCGCTAACACATGCCGCATGTGGACCAACTTTATAAGAACCCATCTCAAATGAACATAAGCCCTGCAACTCTTGCCGTCCTTCCCTGAGACAGGGGTGACATTGGCAAAGTGAACCATTTTTTCACAGTATGGGTGGTCAGCCGCATATCAGCCGCGATCACTGAAATTTTAGCTATCCTCGGTGATCGACCTTAAAACCTCCCGCGATCGACCGCATGGACACCTCTGATCTAGAGATGTAATAAATTAATGTTCTTATTTAAGAATTAATATTTTTTTCTTCTGATTCACTTATTGTCTTCATTCGCAAGGATGTCTAAATTGTATGTATTTCGCCATTTACCGCAAAAATCGCCGAGCCGCATTGGGAGACGATAATTTAGTTTGGTTTAGCGATTCCCGCCCACTGCCTGCTAGCGTCACCTGCAACCCACGGGCCAGTCTCTCTGGTGTTGCAATGCACCCAGTGCATAGGATAACGTGGCTTACCCAACTATCTGTAATCTAAGCTGCAAAGATATGACAACATCAAACGCTCATATTAAATGCTTGGCCACACACAGGCACATCTATATAATCTATAATCTAAGTTGAAAGGATATATTCATTCAAAGCTCTCAGATGCATGCCCACAAACCAACACGTGTAGTTCGCGCTTACAAATGCTGAATGTGTACTTACAAATAAATTCCAAACCTCAAATGAACGTAAGCCCTGCAACTCTTGCCGACATTTCCTGAAACAGGGGTGACATTTGCAAAGTGAAGCATTTTTTACATACTATAAAAAATGCTTCACTTTGCCAATGTCACCCCTGTTCCAGGGAAGGTCGGCAAAAGTTGCAGGGCTTATGTTCATTTGAGGGTTGGTTTTAATTTGTAAGTACACATTCATCATTTGTAAGCACGAACTTACGCAAGTCTTTTTGCGGACATGCATTTGATATGAGTTTTGAATGTATATCTTTGCAATTTACGAGTAGATTATAGATTATTGATTCCTTGACTTGTTAGTCGTAATGAGGCTGACAAAGTTATTCTCTATCAGATCGTTTAATGAACTAGTGATTAGTATTTAGGTAACGAATCAATGCCCAAACAGCCAACTCTCTGCAGATATTATGTCAGCTTTTATTGTTTTTTAGATAATCATTTCTCTCTCTTTCATTTCAGGTTTGAACCAAGCAGCCATGCCGGCGACCCAGCTGAACTTGCGCGAAGAGGACGTCGTGAAGATTGCTCTAGAGTTCCTCTACAACAGAGATCTGCACATCTCTCAAGTATCCTTGGAGAGAGAGACGGGCATCATCAATGGCAGCCACTCCGACGACATCTTGTTCCTGCGACAACTCATCATCGATGGCCAGTGGGACGACTGCCTGGAGTTTGTGCAACCTCTAGAAGTCTTGGAAGCCTTCAACATCAGCAGAGTCAAGTTCCTCATACTCCGGCAGAAATATGTAGAACTTCTGTGTGTTAGATCTGAAGCCGGAGAGAATGTTGTTAAAGGAACCGTGGATGAAGTGGTCAGAGTGTTGGATCAGCTTGAACAATACGCCACAAAGGAAGAGCATTCAAACTTGTGCCTCTTGCTGACTCTGCCAAGACTCAATGACCATCTGGCTTTCAAAGACTGGAACCCGACCAAATCAAGAATGAAATGCTTCAGTGATCTGCTGCCTTTGATTGAAAATTTCTTACCTGCAGAAAGGAAGACGGTATCAGATATAAAGTCGTCGAGAAATGACCGGTTGATGCAGATTATAATAAAAGGAATGCTGTACGAATCCTGCGTCAACTACTGCCAGGCAAAGGCAACAGGAACCAAAGACTCTCACTCGATAGAAATTAATTTTGTGCATTTACTGGAAGGTTCAGGATTCAGTGATTCTGACCTCAGCTTACTTTCTTGGCTTCAGAGCATTCCGGCTGAAACGTTTGGTGTTCCGTTTGAACAAAGGACGCTGAATGTAGACGTTGAAAGATTAGAAAGGCCTTCCCTTGAAGCCTCATGGAGTGAGCACATGCTAGTGAGACCTATCAAGCCTAGAATGTTTCCTCATTCAGCCATATCATTCTCTAGGCCTCGTTCTGCTACTGATATGATGACCAGGTCTCTTATGCCAGCTCCAACTCAGCCTGCAGCTGCTCCTGCCATGGCTTTGTCCACTGGAGACATTTCTCCTCTCGTGACCGGTAGCGTTCCCGGTTTTCATCTCTCCGCCGAAAAGAACAAACTCATGATAACCTCTGTTGATCGATTGTTTAAAGACGAAGATGTATTCTTGAGTAACAGTTTTATGGATATGAAGTCACAGCCGTTGCCGCAGATCTCGGAGCATACTCCTGGCTCTGGTGGTATTACTCCTGATAGGCCATCGCCGGCGTTGCCTCATATTCCATCAGACCCTCGAGCCAGTGACACTCCTAGCCCGATAGAGAAAGCGCTCAACAAGATGAAGATTAATTCAGATGTTCCTGGTGACAGAGGACCGTACAAAGGAAATGTGCTGTTACGAGACTTTCAAGCGAGAAAAAACAATATGGCGTCAACAAATGGGAGCTGTGCTCTTCCACCGTCTCATGTTTGGCCGTAAGTGTGACAAGATTTTTTATAAAATTTGAAGGGTTTGTGTATTGGCATTGTGAAGATTAATTTTAAATTAATAATTTAAAAATAAAACACCATGTTTTCTTCACGAGTTGATGTATTTCCTCGAGCGCTTTCGATGTTATCTAATCTAATCTAATCTAAGTTGCAAAGATATGTTACATTGGAGATTCACATTACATGCATTCCCACAACCATGTACCTACACGTACAAGTTCGCGCTTGCACATGCCTCATGTGAATCTACATCATAAAAACCAAATCTCAAATGGACATACACCCTGCAACTCTTGCCGTCCTTCCCTGAAACAGGGGTGACATTGGCATCACACCTTTATTTTTGTTGTTATTGTTCTCTTGATAGTGGTGTGATAACATCGAAAGCACTCAAGGAAATTTATCAAATTCTATACAAAAACTTTATGTTTTATTTTTACAGTATTAATTCAGATTTTTATTTTTAAAATTTGTATGTAATAACTAATAACCCACTGTGATGCAATATAAAAGTTGACTAGGGGTCAAAAAAATCCAGCACACTTCATACTGATATTCTCTCTATTCAGTACAATTTTTCCACTGTGTTCATTTTGTGGTTTAATAGAAAACACATAGATGGCAGTACTACAGTACAATCATGCTTACTGCAGTAATTGTTTATTCTAAATTCAGTTTCAATTGGTAGATGGCGTTGCCTGTTAATTAATCGTACTTTTCTATACTGCTGATATTCAGATTTATACATCGATATAAATAAAATATATTTTATTTATATTGATGGATTTATATGTTAGGAAAAGTAACAATATGTATTAGTTTACTTTTATTGTTTTCAGTAGAATTAAATTAATTTTAATATATATATATTTTTTTGAAGTTTAGTCCTTTTTAGTTTTAAAATAAAAATCAAAACATAAAAACACACAAGCCAATAAAATAGAAAGACACATAAGAATAAAGGTGAAGAAGGTAAAGTCAAAACTATTTGTGTATAAAAGCTTAATTTGTATGGAATAGTAGAGATATGTCTTTTAAAAAAAGGTAAAACTGGAATCAAAGAAATGGAAAAAACGGACACCTACAAAATAAGTATCAATTCCTATAACAAAAATAAGAGGATTTTGCAATAAGAGTTTTCTCAAGAACTTTTTTCAAGAAAACTTTTATTTATTTACATGTCCTACCATGTTTTTGATAATGAGATCCTGTAACGAAAGGATTTAAATAGGTATGTCGGCATGGATATATCCATGTCGGAAGAATAAAGAACATTGGAAAATTTGAATGCGAAATAGAAAAAACAAAAGAGGATTGACAAGGAGAAAATAAAGGGGGTTGCTTTCCTGGCTTCAGAGCTTGTGGCTCTGAATTTTTTTTTGTAGAGTTTTCTCATCAAGTCCATCATCATTCATTATCTGGTTATTCCTTTCTTCCAGGAATGAGCAGCTGCAGAGGGTCAGCATGTCTCCTCCCCCTATGGTCAGCCACGCGTCTCCCACCCCCCCAGCGCAAGTGTACGGGCAGGCCGACGTCCAGGTGACGCACGCGGCGAATGCGGCACATCAGGACCGGCCCGCCAATGCTACACAACTCAGGTAAATCCACGTCTCCATGTTTTATTTCATGTTAAGGTTACCATTTTCTGTGTGCTTACCTCGGCTTTAATACATTTTTTTACGCGGTTTTTAAATACTTTGGTCGATAGCTCAGTTGGAAGAATGCTTGCATTCCGTGCCAAGAGATAGGATTTGATTCCCAAAAAAATTTTTGTTTGAAATTAACACCGAACCAGAAAATCATTTCGGTGGTATTTGAACCTGAGCTCTCGTCATGGAATGCAAGCACTCTACCAACTGAGCTATCGACCAGACTTTACTTCACAGTAATAGAAAATCGCAATACATTTTGTTTTACATTTAGCGTAAAACCTGCTTTACATGCTGCTATAAGTCATTATAATAAATGTAAAATTTCCACTCCAATATTACATTCTGATTTCATTTTGCACCTTTGATGTAAATACCTGTATAAAGCATTATCATTGTACCATAAAAAGTGCCAAGTCATTTGTATGAAAATATTGTGTTAGTAGAATTTTAATTTAATGAGATTTAACAAGTCATCTCCTTTTTCTTTAAGTGCCACTTCTAAAGAAGATCGGCAATAATTTTTTACTTGCTACGATGCTGCGGCTCTATGAAGAGATTTGTGGCTTTTGTCGTACAATCGTTACAGGCTTTTCAACCACAATGTCTTTCGGCGTCCTTGAGATCTTCTCCCCTCAATCTTACCCTGTATGATAAGATGGAGAAGGCGGTATTCCTCATTCCCCATAATGTGCCTGAAGTTCATCAGTTTTCCCTGTTTGATGGTTGACAAAAGTTCTGTATTGGTATTCTTGCTCTGGAGGATGATCTTTTTTGGTGACCAGATCATACCATGAGATCCGTAGCATTTTCCGGTAAACCTTATTTCAAACGCTTCTTTTTGCATACCAAGGTTGGTATGCGGCTGACCACCCATGCTGTAAAAAAATGGTTCACTTTGCCAGTGCCACCCCTGTTTCAGGGAAGGTCGGTGATGATGATGATGATGATTTGTAGAGCGCCGTTTCGTGACTACTGTCACTGCAAGGGTGCTTTCAGTGTTGACGCGGCGGTGAAGAAATGGGTCTTCATTCCCTTCTTAAAGCTTTCGATCCCTTCCTTGGCGTGCACTTCTGGGGGCAGCTGGTTCCAAGTGGACGGTCCTGCAATGACAAAAGCGCAGTCTCCGAACACTGCTTCTTGGCAAGAGTTGCAGGGTGTATGTTCATTTGAGATTTGGGTTTTTATGTCCACATGTGGCATTCGCATGGGGAAACTTAGACGCGTCTGCTTCTGAGAATGCATGAATTGTGAATCCCCAATTTCACATATCTTTGCAACTTTAATAGAATAGAGATATTTTTGGCTCTCCAGTGCTTGTGTAAGCATCCAACCAACTGGTCCGTACAGAGCAATTGGAATAACACAGTTTTATTGGATCTAGGATGATCTTGCCTTCCTCTTTTGGATTTTTATCAGTGATTCCTGGGGGTGATGGACTTTAAAAAATTGGGAATCACTGACTTAAATCTTAAATTTTACCTGACAAAACACTGAAATCGGCAAGAGTGATCTATTTTTGCAATACATACAGTTCCTTGCCTTTTAGGTGAGTATGACGCTGACCACTCATACTGTAAAAAAATGGTTCACTTTTCCAATGTCACCCCTGTTTCAGGGAAGGTCTGCAAGAGTTGCAGTGATTATGTTCATTTGAGATTTGGGTTTCTATGTAGTAAGTCCACATGCGGCATGTGTAAGCGAGAACTTATACGTGTCTGCTTATGAGAATGCATGTAATGTACTTTTGAAACTTGAAGATTATACCTGTATATAGATTATAGTACAGGTGGCCAGTTTTAAACCAATGGATACATTAAAAAACATATAAACATGTAAAATATACCTTTTGCCTCATTGTAAGGTTTATGGTTCCTTGACTGATAGGTTGGACCCCCAGGGCTGCAAAATTGGCTTACTTTTGCTAATGCCACATTGTTTTCAGGGAAAGGCGGCAGGAATTGCAAGGTTTATGTTCATGCGAGGTTTTGTTTATTTGCATGCACACATGCAGAATGTGTAGGTGCGAACCTTCATGCGCCTGTCTGTGGGCATGTATTTAATATGAGCCTTAAATGTTAACACATCTTTGCAGCTCAGATTATAGATTATAGGTAGATTGTAAGGTAAGATAGGTTAGATACGCCACCCACATCTTCAATTAAAATATTCTAGATTGCCTTTAATCTCTTATTTAAATGTTTGTCATGTTTATAAGTAATAACTTGCAGATCTATAAACTGTACAATCTTAATTGGTGTATCTAAATCATGATATTTCTAGGTTAAACCTATTGATTATATTTATCAATAATGAGGGTTCCTTCTGCTACATGCCGTATTCAGAATCTATCACAATGAGCGTATTATAAACTTAAGCAAAAAAGTTGTGACGTCACACAGCAGGGTAAACTAATATTTGGTTATTGGTTGCTATAGAGTATGGACCGTGGGATGGAAGTCTCGACGGCCGTCGGTAGATCTATTTGTTTGAAGATAGATTGGAATAAAACGTGGCGGTGTGTCAACAGCTATCTATAATCTATAATCTAAGTTGCAAGGGTATATTCATTCAAAGCTCTCAGATGTATGCCCACAAACAAACACGTGTAGTTCGCGCTTACAAATGCTGATTGTGTACTTACAAATAAAATCCAAACCTCAAATGAACATAAGCCCTGCAACTCTTGCCGACATTCCCTGAAACAGGGGTGACATTGGCAAAGTGAACCATTTTTTACAGTATGGGTGGTCAGCCTCATACCAACCTATAAGTCAAGGAAGGAACAGCTCATATATTTTATATGCAGCAACCATCAGATGTTCAGGCACCACCATTACCGGTCCGTAGTCTAGTGTGAACACTTCGGACTCGTAAATGGAAGGTTGTGGGTTCGAGTCCTGGCGAAGCACAAAAGAATAACTTCTAATCTAATCTAATCTAATCTAAGCTGCAAAGATATATATCATTTAAGATTTATATTAAATGCATTCCCACAAGCAGACATGTATAATTTCGCGCTAACACATGCCGCATGTGGACCTACAATATAAAAACCCAATCTCAAATGAACATAAGCCTTGCAACTCTTGCCGTCCTTCCCTGAAACAGGGGTGACATTGGCAAAGTGAACCAATTTTTTACAGTATGGGTGGTCGCTGGGTTCGCTGAGTTCGCTGGGTTGAAAAATCCATAAACCTTTACCAAAGACCGGTCATCAAAAAGTCCATCCAGCCTTACAGCAACTACGTCTTGATTGAGAATTGGCGCTTTGTAGCGACGACCAAGCTCGTATAAAGTCCGTTTTATAGCTCATTTGGTATAATGCTTGTATTCCACGCCAAGAGCAAGGGTTCGATCCCCACCGAGGGTGTCAGAAATGATTTCCCTTTTCGGTGTTTATTTCAAACGTTAAATAAAAAAAATACCGACGACAAGACTTACTCTGCCTTCACAAGAAATGAGTACCAGCCCCCTCGGGAACTGGGAAACCCCCCACTTCACTGTAGTGGTTGGCGTATCCGGGCCTCTTACCTGTAAAAATAAATAGATTCACTCGCCATATGCTACCCCTTCGGGGATAACGCGGCAAGAAGTTACACTATATGTGTAGCTTAGTTGCGTTCTTTCTATCCTTACGTACCTCTTTCATTTCATTTATATTCACCACCTTTTTTATACGAAATTTTTATATTAAAAAAAATATCGAAATGAGTAAAGTATGTACGGTGGAAATGAAGCATTTGAGAAGTATGACAGGAAAAACTTTGAGGGATAGAGTTAGGAATGAATGGGTAAAGAAATAATGTAATTTGAAAGAGGATGTGAAAGTGAAAGTACAAAAGAATGTGATGAGATGGTTTGGGCATGTGGAAAGAATGAATGATGATAGACTGACAAAGCATGTATACAAAGAAAGTGTGAAAGGAAAAAGAGGGAAGGGACGACCGAGAAAAGTATGGAGTGATCAGATTGAGGAGATTGTGAAAGAATGGGATATACAAAGTGAGCGTAAAAGAAGAAAATGCATGAAAAAGGTGATGGATATGAAGGAATTGAAAGAGGTATGTCAGGATAGGAAAAAATGGAGGCAACACTGCAGAGGCTCTGGCCACCCCTAGCGGATTGGCGACAGAGTTACAGTTACAGTTACAGTTACCTTTTTTATACATTTTCTTCTTTCACACTCACTTTGTACATTCCATGCTTTCACAATTTCCTCAATCTGATCACTGCATACTTTTCTCGGTCGAATGTGCGTTTTTTAATCATATTTAAGGTATGAACCCTTGTCTCCAATGGTACGAAGCGCTGAGCTGTACAGAGTGTGTTTAATCTGGAGGAATTTCTCTTGGTAAGAACAATTAGCTAAGCAATTTATCAATTGATGCTCGATTGGTCTCGGCCGAATCACAAACTGGCCCAGAATAGAAATTACTGGCCTGCGAATCGTCAGGCCGGCAAAGGAAGTGAATTCAAACGCACGAGTCGTGCTCAGTTCAGAGGGTGAATCAGCGTGCCAAATTATGTTAGGAACCTGTGAATCAGAACATAACAGGTGTGAACATGAACAAGTATATTTACTGTCATTTATGTTAGATGTAAAAGAGTTCAATTATTTATTAATAGTAATATTAGGATGATTTATTTGGATCTCACTTCAAGAGACCTCTGCGAGCTTTTATTTTGGGGTTTGAAATAAACACTGAAACGGGAAATCATTCTGGTGCCCTCGGTGGGATTCGAACCCGAGCTCACGTCATAGAATTCAAGCACTCTACCAAGTGATCTATCGACTGCACCATAATAATAATATTAGGCTGATTTATTTGGTGAGCATTGTTTTTGAGAAAAACCCCTTCAAGGGCCTTTGAAAAACAAAATCCGAATCCATTGACACACAATACTGGGACGTCACCCGGCTGGATTTCTAGAAAAAAAGGCAAACATATATGCTGTCATTGTTTGCTGAGGATAGCAGTCTCATGCAAGATTCACGTTTGCTCCGCCGAGAAAAAAATCTAAATTCAAAAATGTTCAGACCCCATTACATTTACAAAATCAATTTGTATTTTTTTAATTGTTAGCCTCTGAAGATGGACAGATAGAAGCCGAAAGCGCTTAGACAATTTAACTCAAAAATGTGAAAATAAAAGTGTATTGTAGATAATAAGTTATTTTTAATTAAAATTAAAAAATGAATTTTCACTTCGTAAATGCACAAACCTTAGAAAATTTCAATTTGTATTGTTTCAACCTAACGCAGCCTAAAATCTCTACTGCAGACCTCATTCATTTTTCGGTATAAAAAATCTGTCTTCACTGTTAGTTGTTTCCTGCATTTCTACCATAGTGTGTTTATATTTACAAAGAAGTCTACTCGTAGAACAGTCTCCCCCAGTTCTTCAGTTTTTCATCATCTTGAGTGTTCATCTCTTTCATTCCCCTCTCCACGCTTTCACGCGCATCCCTTTCATTCTTCCACTTGCCAGACACATCCTTTCCATAGAGCATGCTTTTCAGTTCGCTATGTTCTTCACTAGGTATTAGACATCTTGAATAAATCATTGTAGGTGAAGCCGCTGTGTGGACCGAAGAATAAAGACTGTGTTTTACAGTGGATGTTACGAATATGTAGTTGTATGTTGTGGTTTGTGTGTGTTAGTGTCTGTGACAAAGTCTACAAGGAATAAGAGTTTTAGGCTTACACGGCCGGCTGATGATGCTGGAGTGATGTTTTCCGGGATCTGTTGCCGTGGTCTGTTTTTACGTTTCGCCCATTTCTACGATGGGCTTCTTCAGCGTGAAGTATGATGATGATGATGATTTTGATGAGAACTGTGATGCAAGTGTGTGTGGACACTAAGGGGTTTATATGTGCAAACTAAACACATTTTGAATGCGAGTTTGTTAATTCAGCAGCTCGGAAGCTCCAGCTCCCACAGACCACGGCAACAGATCCCGGAAAACATCATTCCAGCATCTACAAGGAATGTCAGCAAAAATAAGAAAATAATCTCCTTATGCAATCTAGTAGCATCTGTGTGTATCTAAAGCTCTGCAAAATTTGTAATGCAACAAAAGTCGCTATCACAGTTTACGCCGGTATTTCCGGTTCTTGGTGACAATCAATAACCATGAGAAATACAGATTATCAAATTTAGAATTTTTATTTACTCAAAATGTTCTTCAACTGACATTCCTCGTTCTTCCCCTGTAGTCTTTATTTGTATTGTTTGAGATTGCTCAAGTGTTTTGATCTGATGTTCTAGTAAAGTCTTGCATGTATCAATTCTGAATGATTCGGGAATGATCCTTATTTTTACTATTACATTATTATTTACAAAACTATTTAAATGAAAGAAACAAAGTTTTTTTTTTTGAAATTAATGTATGAAGTAAAAATATTTTTAACAATTATGTTCCTGAAGATGCCTTATTAGGCGAAAACGTTTGAGCAACAACAAAGTGAATGGTAACTTCGTTTTTTCTATTGAACTTATAAAAAATACAATGAATTCTCACGGTGTTAACAGAAAAAACCCTTAAAAATATATTCTGTTGGTGGTTTCTAAAGACCTTAGTCTCATAGACGTGTGACGTTTATCCGCCGAGAATAGAGTATAATATTTATGTTTTGTTGAGGATGAGTATTTTTAGACTTTTAGCTTGTGTGTCAGTCTATCGGTCCGCCTTGTCTCTCTGCGTGATTCAATGAATTTATGTGAAGCGAATTCCTTGATTGTGATTAATTACGCCACTGCCGATGTATAACTGCCGGCAGTAATTGTACGTCACTAACTGCGTTAGCAGGACTGCCGCCAGATCTCTAAAACAGCGTAGTTCCACAAAACTTCTTATAAGGGCCTGTTGCACCAAACTACAATCAGACAAAAATCAGAATCAAGTGTCAAAGTTAAGTGACTGGTCCGTAGTTCAGTGGTAACACTTCGGACTCTGAACGGAAGGTTGTGGGTTCGAATCCCGGCGGAGCACAAAAAATATACCATTTATATTTTCAAATTTGCTCTTCGCTGGGTTGAAAAATTCATACAGGTACACATTTACCAATGACCGGTCACCAAAGGTCCATCCAGCCTTACAGCAACTGGGTCTTGCTTGAGAATTGGCGCTTTTTGCAGCGATGAACAGGCTTGCAGAGGACTCTTGAGGTGTGATTCACACAAAAACAGCGCTCACCAAATAAATCAGCCGAATATTGTTATATAATGTATATTTGGCAGGAATTACACTACTTTTGTAACTGTAACTGTAACTCTGCCGCCATTCTGCTAGGAGGAGGGGCAGAGCCTCTGCAGATTTGCCTCCATTTCTTCCTATCTTTGCATCTATACCTTTCCATCATAACCTTTTTCAATTCATTCATATTTATCACATTATCATAGTAACTTTTCGTCACCTTTAGGGGGTCAAAGACATGCATCTTGACTAAAGGTGCCTCTTCCCTAGCAACCTGGTCATGGAACTGTAACTGTTACTCTGTCGCCATTCTTCTAGGGGTAGTCAGAGCCTCTGCCGAGCTGCCACCATTTCTTCCTATCCTTATGTACCTCTTTCAATTCATTCATATCCATCACCCTTTTCATACATTTTCTTTTGAATTGTACCTAAATTTTTTGAATTACTTAAAATTTGAGATTAACATACTAAACGCTACAAAGCTGCACATATAGTGTAATTTCTTGCCACGTTGTCTCCGAAGGGTTCGCGTTTAACGAGTGAAATTTATTTATTTTCTTAGTTAGTTAAAAGGGCCGGCCTTGCGCCAGTAATCTATAAATCTATAATCTAAGTTGCAAGGATATATTCATTTAAAGCTCTCAGATGTATGCCCACAAACCAACAAGTGTAGTTCGCGCTTACAAATGCTGAATGTGTACTTACAAATAAAATCCAAACCTCAAATGAACATAAGCCCCACAACTTTTGCCGACCTTCCCTGAAACAGGGGTGACATTGGCAAAGTGAACCATTTTTTACAGTATGGGTGGTCAGCCTCATACCAACCTATAAGTCAAGGAATATGAATGAATAATAAATTACATTTAAATATAAAAAAGAACAAAACCTTACAAAGAAATCTATACAAAAAAAGTCAAAAATTTCCTATGCAAAAAATGTAGCAAATGAATACACCAACATTAGAAATCAACATTGCAGATTAGCCGCCACTTCTTCCTGTCCTTGCATACTTCTTTCATTTCATCCAGAGTCATAACCTTTTTCATACAAGTCCTCCTTTTATTATGACTCTGGATATCCCAGTCATTCGCTATTTCAGAGATTTGATCCTTCCATACTTTTCTCGGTCTTCCTCTACCACGACATCCATCTATTCTAGCAACATATACTTTCTTCGTCAATCTTTCATCACTCATTCTCTCCAAATGCCCGAACCATCTTAACATACTTCTTTTAATCTTCACTTTCACACTTTCCCTTACACCACATTCTTCTCTTACAAAATCATTCCTCACCCTGTCACTTCGTTTTTTCCCAATCATACTTCTTAGATAGTCCATTTCTACTGTATGGACTTTACTAATTTCCCAATAACAATATTAGGATGGTTTATTTGGTGAGCGCTGTTTTTGTGTCAATCACAACTCCAGAGCCCTCTGTGAGCTTGGCCGTCGCTATAGAAAGTGTCAATTATTAAGCAAGACCCAGTTGCTATATAGCTGGATGTTCTTTGGTGACCGATCTTTGGAAATGTATAAATATTTCAATCCAGCGAAGAGCATATTTGAAAATACATATGGTATTTTGTTGTACCCACAACCGTCCATTTACGAGTCCGAAGCATTACCACTCGACTTTGGACTGGTCAAGATATCCTTTTATATAGACAGATATATACCCTATTGGGTAGAAGAAAGATAGATATCATATTAGATAGAAACTAAGACACATAATGTAACTTTGAACGTCACAAAAAAGTCAGATACGGCGGTTTAGCGACGTCACAACCAAACAGTAGGCAGTGTCGTATCCTTGAATTTAATCTCTTTATGATTGTCGTCGTCTATTACTATAGCAACGGAGTAACTAAGTATAAAAAACTCACAGTGTTTTATCGAAAATGTACGAAAACAAAATCACTGCCTCTACTGAGCGTTTAATTTTCCATACATTTTTAGTTAAACACCGTGACTGAGTTTAATCGCAAAGTTGTATTGTCCATTTGATAGCTCAGCTGGTAGAATGCTTACATTCTATGCCGAGAGCTAAGGTTCGAATCCCACCGTGGATGTCAGAAATATTTTGCGAACCCAAAATAAAATACCGGCATGGATTACTCAGCTTTCTTAAGAAATAAGTACGAGCTCCCTCGAAAGCAAGCAACCATCACTTCCAGTGAGAGGTTGGCGTAAGGCCAGCCCCCTTATCTGTTAAAATAAATAGGTTCCAATCGTCACATGCGAACCCTTTGGGGATAACGCGGCACGAGGTTACATTACACGTGTAGCTTTGTTGCGTTTGCCAATGTCAACCATGTTTCACGAAAGGTTCGCAAGAGTTGCTGGGCTTGTGTTTATTTGAGATTGTTTTTTATGTTGTAGGTCGACATGCGACATGTGTAAGCGCTAACTTACACGTGTATGCGCATGTGAATGGGTGTTATATAATTCTTAAATGTAACATATCCTTGCAACTAAGATTAAATATTATAATTACAAGGAAACTAAAACATTCGCTAGAGGCGCTCTTTTGGGGTCTGTTGATTTTTTGAGGTATTCCTTCAGTCCCATCATTTACGGTCAGTTCGTTTACAAGATAGTTAATTAAGTGTAAATCTTTTAACTCAACCATGTCTAATCTAATCTAAGTTTGCAAATATATGTAAAATTAAGAATTGGCATTATATGCATTTTCACAAGCAGACACGTATAAGTTCGCGCTTAAACATGCCGCATGTGGACTTACAATATAAAAACCCGAATCTCAAATGAGCATACACCCTGTAACTCTTGCCGATCTTCCCTGAAACAGGGGTGACATTGGCAAAGTGAACCGTTTTCCAAAAAAATATTGTATCCATGACGCTCATTAGAGGCGCTAATTTAGTTTCCCTATAACTGTAACTCTGTCGCCATTCCGCTAGGGGTGAACAGAGAGCCTCTGCAAAGCTGCCTCCATTTCTTCCTATCCTTACATACCTCTTTCAATTCATTCATATACATCACCTTTTTCATGCATTGTTTTCTTTGTACATCCCATTCTTTCACAATCTGATCACTCCATACTTTTCTCGGTCGTCCCTTTCCTGTTTTTCCTTTCGCCTTATTATTATTTTATACTATTTTTTGTTATAGTACAGAGGACTTCTTTCACTGCCATCATGTGCACGGCCAGTTAGTACGTAAGAGAGTCTGAGCATTGCCTAAGATCGGCCAAGCGTACCCTTTCCGATATGCACCATGATTTCCGACAGTATTTGTATCATGTTTTATAGGTGCTATTCTCGAATCGAATTACACAATTCGCTATGCAGATGAAACAAAAAAATTAACCAGTTATTTTAGTGTTTTATTTCCATTCTAGGTGGAGTTACTTTTATTTTTATTAATGCAAATATATTGAATTTCACAGTTTTTGTTTAGACCGCTCCGCAGTCTAGTGGTAAAGCTTCGGATTCGTAAATGGAAGGTCGTGGGTTTGAATGCCGCGCGGAGTATGAAAAAATATACACATTTCTAAAATGCTGCTCTTGGAAAATTCATTGCCTTTACCAAAGACTGGTCACAAAAAGTCTATCCAGCCTTAGAGTAATTGGATCTTGCTTGAGAGTTGGCGCTTTGTAGCGACGACCAAGCTATATAACGCGTACCAATTATGCTATTGATCCTTAATTGATTAATGGCAAACAAATATTTTTCTGACTTCTATTACGGTAGACATATTTAGCACAAAGTCTGTCAACCAGCAATATATTGATTTTTTGAATTAGGATGATCTAGAATGATCTGGATTGAGTTTGAATAGTGTAGAACATTATTATTTGAAAGATGTACGTATGTAGTTCATTCTATATTTGGGTTTTTATATTGTTGGTCCACATGCGGCTTGCGTAAGCGCGAACCTTTCGAGTCTAATCTGATCTAAGTTGCAAAGATATGTAACATTGGAGATTCACATTACATGCATTCTCACAAGCAGACACGTACAAGTTCGCGCTTGAGTATGCCGCATGTGAACCTACAACATAAAAATCAAATCTCAAATGGACATACACCCTGAAACTCTTGCCGACCTTCCCTGAAACAGGGGTGACATTGGCAAAGTGAACCATTTTCTACAGCATGGGTGGTCAGCCGCGTAGCAACCTATAAGTCAAGGAATATACACAACAAATAACATTTCAGACATAAACAAATGGATAAACATTAAAATCAAATACAAAGTTCCAATCTAAAATTTACAAAAATTTGGAAAAATTGAAAAACCGTGGCCCTAACCGCCAGCATTACGCCAGTGTCTGCTTATGGAAATGCATTTAATATGAATCTGAAATGTAATACATCTTTGGAAACTAGATTAGATTATTATAAAAACAGACCATACCTGCGAAATTATTTTAATTCTACTGGCATACAATTCATTAGTGAACAATAATTGTCAACCACAAGAAATAAATTAAAACAATTAAAGTGCACGTCATCAACAATATATTTCTCATTACGTGCATCATCTACATCATCATAATCATCAGCTGATAGAAAAATAGCTATATTTCATTAGTGCCTACTTGTGGCATCGGAATAGTCTCCCTAGTATAAAATATTGCGGAAACTCACCTCGATAGCGTAAATCGAAAAAACGTATGAAAACTTAATCACTCTCTAGGAGTGCCATCTTGTATAGCATACAGGTTGTATTTACCAGATTGAGGTGAGATTCATGCAATGTTTTGTAGCTATAAACCAAGTGAGGCTATCAGTTGTTTAGTTCTCGTCAGCAACTACGCCGGGCCGGTCAGAGTCAATGGGTTTTTATTTATCACAACGGAATCCGACGCGAAAAATAAATTCAATTTGTAAACAAACATCTTGATTTTGTACCGCTTGAACTGTGAACTAAAAACCGTCTTGAATTTTTGTGAATTACGCGTGTGTTATTTGTTTTAAAAATAAATAAATAGGTAATTGTGAATGTTTTATTTTTCGAAAAAGTAATAACATAGATGAATTGTTTTTGCTTTTGTTTTGTAAATAAATAAATAGGTTTTTTTTTAATAAATGAATACGTAATTTTGAATGTTTTTTTTTTTTTTAAATATAAATGTAGGTATAGGTTAAAAATGAACGTACATAATAATTTTCAAAAAATAAATAAAATGATTATTGTAAATGTGTTACACAAAATGAATTTTCAATTTGTAGTTTGTCATCTCAAAAATTATCAAAAGACACCTCAAATTGTTTAAACGAATAAAAATGCAAGAGCTGCAAATAAAAATGATAAAGTTGTAAAAATCTTTTAGGAAAAAAATAAAAGGGATTTGAAATTTGTTATGCTTACAATGTGAACTAAAAAAGGAATATTAATCTGTTTCAACTGTGAATTAAAAAAAATAACTTATTATGCTATTCGAATAGTGAACTCTAAAATAAAATTAAGATCTCTGGAATGTTTTCTATCTGATCTGTGAATTCAAATAAGAAATATATTTTACGAATGTCCTGCTCCAACTATTTACACCAAAAAAATAGAGTCATTTTGATTTAGTATCTACTGTTTGAACTGTGAACTCAAATAAATTAAAAAGTCGTAAAAACCAATAATACCTGCGAGGACGACTGTTCAAAGTTTTTTTTTAATCAGTCAGAAATTTGTGAGTGCTGTTATATTTTTGGTCTTGTACTAAAAATTGAGGAGACGTTAATTTTGTATGCGGTAATAATGCATTTACCACTGAATATTTATGAAAAATATTCAAATAAAAATGTGTTTTTTTTAGATGATAATTCTTTAACGGTATTTATTCATAGACACGTCAGTTTGTAATTATTATTTAAATTTTGGAGCACACTTATAAAGTGCATCAGTTGAGATATGCAAAGGGGCCGTCCATAAATTACGTCATCGATTTTGGCTGATATTCGACCCCCCCCCCCTTACAATCATCTTATAGTCATTATCTAATGACCCCCCCTCCCCCTCTTGCTGTAATAATGGATGAGCTTAATAATTAATAATGTTATATTACTTACATAATATTTTGTATATTTTGTAGAAATTTATATGTAGAAGAACGACGTCACTTTTGGTACTCGTACATCATTTGCCATCATCCGCAGACCAGACTTCCCCCCTTAATGCGAATGACGTAATATATGGACAGCCCCAAAGTGAATTTAAACGATGGCAATGTGTGAAATATAAAAAAAGGGATGCATATGAATAATGTGAACGTATTTAGGATGGGAATAAATCGCCAACCGAGATTCGAACCCACAACGTTCCAGTTACGAGTCAGAAGCGTTAACCACTTGACTACGGACCGGTCCTAGTTAGTAATTACTAATAATTTTAATCTCGAAAGAAATTGTATCGAATTTTATTTTGCTTTTTCCTATTTGAAAGCCATGTTGAAGTTAAAATGAAAGACAGAATAAATATACCATAACTTATTGATATTTTGGTATAGCCAACCATTTTTGGTATAGTTTGTCATTGTTTTTTAAATGGCCGGAAGAATGCTATAATTTAAATAGTGTAAAGAATATTAATTTATAATTAATCAAGAATGACATTAAATAGAAAATAATATAAACCACAAAAATTATTCCTTTGATATTTGTCATTTATTTACTTGTATTATGGGCCCTGTTTCTGGGAAGGTTGCAGGGCTTATGTTCATTTGAAATTGGGTTTTTAATATTGTAGGTCCACATGTGTAAGCGCGAAATTATGCGTGTCTGCTTGTGGGAATGCATTTAATATGAATCTCAAATGATACATATCTTTGCAACTTAGATTTAGATTAGATTGCTTACCTCAACGAGAAAAAGAAACTGAAAAATTCGTTACCGTTTCTGAAAACGTTGTCCATTTTTGATGTCATCCTTTTTAAATAAAGTAAGGTTAGTCATGAGAACATATCACTACGAAACCAGGAAAATTCCCACTTTGATAGTGCTGACCCTTTACCTGTAAAAATATAAAGGTTTCACCAAATGTAACATCTTCGGGGATCTTCTTCTCTTGTTTCAATCCTAGGATTGGTTTGCAGCAATATCTTTTACTCTTGTTCTCCATTCCTCCCTGTCTTGTGCGGCTCTTTTTAGGTCTGCAAATGTTGAGCAGCGCACGTCCGCCAGCAGGTCCTCCAGGTACTCTCGGCGTGAGCGTCCCCTAGAGTTGGTCCCCTCGGTCATCCCCTCCATTATGGCATGCAAGAGACCTTCTTGTCGCATTACATGGCCGATCCATCTTGCACGCCTTTCGGACAAGGTCCTGAGCAGATGCCTTCCTCCTTCAATTTTTGGAGAACCTCCTCATTTGTGGTGTGGTCTCTCCAGGAAATTCCTAGAAGCCTTCTATACGACCACATCTCGAAAGCCTCTAGTTCTTCGGGGATATAGCGGCAATAAGTTAAACACTGGCGTAATGCTTATTGATAAAAATAAATAATTTCACTCGATTACTTGTCCGGTCGATAGCTCAGTTGGTAGAGTGCTTTCATTCCATGCTGAGAGTTCGGGTTCGAATTTCACCAAAAAAATATTTCCCGTTTCAGTGTTTATTTCAAACCCAAAATAGAATACCGGCAAGGTTTACTCAGCCTTCACAAGAAATGAGTACCAGCTCTCATCTCATTACATTTACAACTCACGTTTACGAGATCATTTTCCTTTATCATATTTTCAGATATTTGATAATAATTTTCCTATAGTATTTCTTTATATTTCTTATATTCACCGTACATATTTCTCGCCCTTATATTTCTCGTTTCACTTCCGTAAATGAATAACTTAAGTAATTTTAGTTTATGAGTTGTTCTCTTGATAATGGTGTGATAACATCGAAAGCGCTCGAGGAAATAAATCAACTCGTGAAGAAAGCCTTTGTGTTTTATAATATTTTTAAATTATTAATAGAAGTATAGACAAATTATAAATAAAGTAAAGAGAGACATTGCAGTTTGAAAGCAAGATGCTAGTTGAATTTCTATTCAAAGTCATTTAAAAAAATCCTTTTGATTTTAAGGCCATTGCAATTATTTGTGTGTATTTTTTTTGAGGTTAAGTAAAAAATGTCTTGACAAATTATTATTTATGTTTGTCTGTCTGTTTGTGTGACTAACGCGTTAAATTACCTAGAAAGTAAAAAACACCAACAAGATAAAAAAAAATGCACGATTCGTCATTCCAATATTATTATTGCTATCAACAATCAATCAAAACCACTTGTTGCGAAATATAATATTGTACTGTAATATTATAAAAAATAACAATATTTAAAATTGTTTAATCCCGTGATTAATTGATTAAAATAATCAAGAATGTAATTATTTTAATGAAAAAAATAAAACTATTTTAATTTATTGCTACAAAAAGTGAAAATTCAATAAATGAGTCATCAAAGACGGCAATCGAAAATTTTCCTATCTAAATTCTTTTTTGAAGTCACAGGTTAGGTCCTTGGCAAAGCGGACTGCTGACGTCACTTTTATTTATTTCTATCAATTCTGCCGACTCCAGTACCCCGTATTTTTTTTTATGTTTATCATAGCTGATCTACTTTTTCATTGTAAATTAAATATTTCATTTTACCAGAAATTTGAAAATAAATTGAAAAGTTGTGTTTATGAAATTAAGGAGTGACTTGCAGTGTTTTTTTTATTCAGTTTTTATATTTTTTATTGTAATTCATCATGTTAATTTCACGGCTCATAATTAAATTGAATTGTAATAATTTGTTAGAGTAATTGAATATTTAACTTATGGAAATGCAAAAAATAATTAATGTTTCTCTAGACAGCAAATGCAACTGCTTTAAATGTGTTAAAAAAATTAGGTAACATCTATAATCTATAATCTAAGTTGCAAGGATATATTCATTTAAAGCTCTCAGATGTATGCCCACAAACCAACAAGTGTAGTTCGCGCTTACAAATGCTGAATGTGTACTTACAAATAAAATCCAAACCTCAAATGAACATAAGCCCCACAACTTTTGCCGACCTAATCAAAACATAATTTAAGAAATAATCAAAATTGTTTCAAAGAAATTAAAATAAGTTTTTCTTTTCTCCTAAATAAAATATTTACCTTTTTAATGTATTAAAAATACAAACTGTCTTCAGCCCTCACATCATTAGCAGTTAAAATTTAAAATAAGTTTTTTTCTTCTTCAATAAATTGTTGATTCTTTAAATTTATTTTAAATGAAAATTATTTTTCACACATAGAAACCATTATAAATACAAATCATTAAATATTTATGAGAAAATATAAATAAATTGTTGTACGAAAAACGCCATCCAGTGTCTAGTACATACTTGACTATTGCACAAAGTGTGGAGCCTATTTATTTTCGGAACTAAGGAGAATAACTTTACGCCAACCGCTTTATTTGAACGGATAACGAATGGACTTTTTTTAGTAGGTCACTTGTTAAGTCATATTTTTTCTTACTATTTACAAATATTTACTTTGTAAATAGGGAGAAAGAAAGCGTGGAGTCATGACTTAGTGATTAGATTAGACATGATAGGGAATCGACTTAAGCAATAAAATTAATATATTTAGGGAATCTAATCTATGTAATCTAATGTTTGGGGGCATCCATTTAATACGAATTCTAAATGTAACATATCTTTGCAATTTAGATTATAGATTATAGACAACCTTCTTTTACTTACAGGTTGGATGTGGCTGACCACCAATACCGTAAAATTGGTTTACTTAACCAATATCACCTCTGTTTCCGGGAAGGTCGACCAGAGTTGCATTCATTTGAGATTTGTGTATTTATGTTGTAAGTCCACATGCGGCACTGGTAAGCGTGTCTTCTTGTCGGCATACATTTGATATGAATCCTAAATGTAATGTATATTTGTGACTTGATTTTAGATTACAAAATATGTAGATAGACACGAAACTGTTATAAGGTATGGAACGGTCGTCGACTTTTAAAGTAATTTCATTGCTACCTCGTTGCTGGTCTCTTTATAAATCCCTCCTCATTTTCCTGACTAAAGTAAGTATTGTTATCACTCTGTGACTGCAGCATACAAACAGATTATTATTTGCATCTGCATTTGAAGTCAGAAAAAGTAAGCAAACATTGTAAAATAAGCTGCAACAAGATAAAAATAATAATAAAGTATAATTATTTATATTGTGAGCTCTGCTTTTGTGTCCTCTTGCTGTATGGCTGGATATACCTTTGGTTACCGGTCGACGGGAAAGCCAAGATTAATTTTTCAACCCAGCGAAGAGCACATTTGGAAATATAAATGGTATATATTTTGTGCTCCGCCGGAATTCGAATCCACAACCTTCCATTTACGAGTCCGAAGTGTTGCCACTGGACTACGGACCGGTTCAAGAAATGCCAACGACACGCGGTGTCACCCATCCAAGTAGCATCCGCGCCCAATGTTGCTTAACTTCGGTGATCTGATGAGAACCGGTGCTTTCAACATGGTAACGTCGTTGATTAAGTTACTACTGTAGTTGGTGTGCCGGTACCATATTAAATCTGAATTAAATTAAAAAAATTAAAGTAAACTCTGTTTTATTCTACTAATTTTTATTTTATTTGTTAAAAAAAACAAACAAAATATCGAGTTGACCGGTTTCGGCCTTTTGGCCATCTTCAGAGTAACTAAAGTCCTAAAAATTGTGTGAAGCTATATTAAGCAAAATGAAATATTATTAACCCCTGGAGTGCCAGTGATTTTCTGGCATAGCAGTATTTCATGCGATTTTTGATCTTATTGCTGTGTAACAATTAAAGAAAAATGAAAAAAATCGCATTTAGTACTATGAGCGTAGATCCACGTTCGGGCGCTCGAGGGGTTAAATAAAGTCGAATTAGGGAAGAATAGGAAATTTACCATGAATAACTTATGTAAATTTATTAAACTATATACTAAGAACAATATGGATAAAACAAACAATTTAGCGAAGAGCAGGAAATTTACTAAGAACATCTAAAAAATCTAAATCTAAATCTAAGCTGCAAAGATATTCTCATTTAAGATTCATATTAAACGCATTCCCACAAGCAGACATTTATAATTTCGCGCTAACACATATGCCGCATGTGGACCTACAATATAAAAACCCAATCTCAAATGAACATAAGCCTTACAACTCTTGCCGACCTTCCCTGAAAAAGGGGTGACATTGACTCATACCAACCTATAAGTCAAGGAATACAAACATTATCAACTAACAATAACAATTCATGTAAATTTAAAAACTGTATACAAAGAACAATATATAATATAAATGTTTACCAAGGGGCCGTCCATAAATTACGTCATCGATTTTGGCCGATTTTCGACCCCCCCCCCCTCTCTTGCTGTAATAATGGATCAGTTTAATAATTAATAATGTTATATTACTTACATAATATTTTGTATATTTTGTAGAAATTGGTATTTACAAAAACGACGTCACTTTTGGTACTCGTACTTCATTTGCCATCATCCGCAGACCAGACTCCCCCCCCCCCCTTAATGCGAATGACGTAATATATGGACAGCCCCCAAGTGAATTTTATAAACCAAATTGAAGTAATTTATTTACAAATACAAGAAGAACAAAAACTGAATTGTGTAGCTGCTTCCTTCCATACTGCGATGGATGCAGCATTAGCTTAGTTACGAGAAGGTATGCTTCTCATTAGTCATGCTAGACCTGTGCTGGGGAACTTTTACTCGGACCAAGTGTTAGTGCAAATCTCAGCTAAAGAGCGTAGAGAGCCAATACTGTTTCCGAATCGGTTTCTACTTCATTGATGATACAAATATTTGATCACACGTATTCAGAATATGATGAAGAATATCATCTAAAAAAATCTAAAATCTAAATCCAAGCTGCAAAGATATACGATCGTATCACTTAAGATCCATTTTAAACGAATTCCCCCAAGCAGACATGTATAAGTTCGCGCTAACACATCGCTTAATTAATTAATTAATAATAAAGAGCAATAACTCAAAAAACAAAAATGTTGGGAAATCGCGTTTGAAGTTCAGACAACCAGTACAACTTGTATGGGATGAAAAAGGTGGCCGTTGCTTTATCTCGGTCATATTCGTCCAAATTGAACGGCTGTCGCATTCTACCTATTCTTCTCGCATTGTTCTTGCGTTTTATTACAAAATCTCGATTTTCCCAATTTTCGAGTTATATCTCTTTATTATTAAGCGTGCGACATGCCGCATGTGGACCTACAATATAAAAACCTTATCTCAAATGAACATAAGCCCTGCAACTCTTGCCGACCTTCCCTGAAACAGGGGTGACATTGGCAAAGTGAACCAGTTTTTACAGTATGGGTGGTCAGCCTACATACTAACCTGTAAGTCAAGGAATACACACAATTAATAACATTGAAGTATATATAAAACAAACAAACACTAAACAATTTAACAGTAAAAATTATATAAAAAAAAAGTGAACCATATTTTTTTTCATCAGTAAAAAAAAAATAGCCTCTCTAGTGAACGTTTTTACTTACATACAGTTTTTGGGGAAAAGCTAACGTGATGTTGTACACTTGGGTACAGAACCCCGAGTACAAACCATTGAGTTAACTCACCACGTAACATGAGCAAAAAGATATGCAATCTAAATCACTTTTACTGTAACTACGAGTATTAACTCGCCATTACCCTGCCTCAGTCCTTGTTTATCGTAAACGCCATTGAGAAAATTTTACATGAGCAATGTTTGCATGTGTACTGGACCAATGTGTCTTATGAAAACAAGATTTTTTTTTAAAAAATATTTAAAAGAGTTCTCACATTATCGAGTTTTACGGTTTTTCTTAGCTCAGATTGTGCAGAATTTGATTCATAAGACAACTGCATGAAAAAGTCATATTTGACAAGATTGGCGTATACGATAAACAAGAACTGAGGGAGCGAATTTAAGCTAGGGATGGCCAGAGCCTCGGCAGCTTTGCCTCCATTTTTTCCTATCCTTGCATGTACCTCCTTCAGTTCGTTCACATCCATCACTTTTTTCACACATTTACTTTTTTTATATTAGCTTTTTGTGCCTTCTAATATTGCATACATTTTTAATTTATAATAATCAATAATCTAAGTTGCAATTAGGTATGTATTAACATTCAAAGCTCATATCAAATGCATGCCCACAAACAAACACGTGTAAGTTTGCGCTTACAAATGCTGAAGGTATACTTACAAATTAAAATTCAAACCTCAAATCAATATAAACCCTGCAACTTTTACCGGCCTTCCCTGTAACAGGGGTGGCATTGACAATATAGGTGGTCAGCCTCATACCAACCAACCTATAAGTCAAGGAATAGATCTAGGTGAAATTTACGCAATCTTTTATACTCGGCATACAGATCGAAATCGATTCGAATCGTTAATTTTCTTTTCCCTTTGGAATTCCGAAACATTGATGTGGCTTCTTACAGGGGAAATTGTAATCGTGATAGATGTCGATAAAACTAACAGCTGTTTTCCAATCGGATCGTTATGCCGTATCGATGCTTCTTCTAATTGATATCCAAATGAATTTCCCCTTTTTATTTCAATTCCTTTTCTAGGTTTTCCTGGCAATTTCTTCTTCGACGGAAATGATTTGCACTTACAAATCAAGAAAGTCAAAAAGAAAGGAAGATCCCCACACACGTTTTAACAAAAACAGAAACAAACAAAAAAAAAGATGAATCTGAAAGCAAACTATGGTCTGAGGACCTAAATCGTCCAAAATTTATAACTAATGTATTACATCAAAGTGGAATCCAAACGGTGTTTCTAATAAAGCAAAAAAATAACGTCAGAGTCATTTATTTGCCTTATAGGTTGGTATGAGGCTTACACCAACCAGCCTTACACCAACTGGGTCTTGTTTGAGAATCGGCGCTTTCTACAGCGACGACCAAGTTCGCAGAAGGCTCTTGAGGGGTGATTCACACAAAAACAGCGCTCACCAAACATCAGTGTCTCAAAACAAAGTAACGCAACACACACCACAGCGGCCCTGCAACTGGATATGAAAATCAATTGCCACATCACCAACACCTCTGCGGCACTACAACAAGTGTCATAGTCCCCTAGAGTCTCTTGAATCTAGGGAGTCTTTCGCACAGGGTTCCTTAATAAAAATCAGCCTTTTACACGAGTATCAACCTTTATTGCGTATGCTGAAGTGATATTTTCCGGGATCTGTTGCCGTGGTCTAAGGGAGCTGGAGCTTCCGGACGTTTCGCCCATTTCTACGATGGGCTTCTTCAGCGTGAAGTATGATAATGATGAAGATGATCTTGATGAGAACTGTGACACAGACCACGGCAACAGATCCCGGAAAACATCACTCCAGCATCATCAGCCGGCCGTGTAAGCCTATAACTCTTATTTATTGCGTATTAGTGCAGGCGCCAAAGGGAGTTGAGTATGCAAAATATGAGGACCGCATTCTGTGAACAGTTTTGAACTCAAAAAAGCTTGCAGATTATTGTTCTGAATGTTGCCAGGACGTTTTTTGGTCCAATTTTTTTTTATACCCCATCCCCTTGGATTTCAAGTAAATGTACTGAGCCAATTCCTTACAACAATGTTAATCATTGTTTTATTGAAAATATACAATTGTTTCTTATGATTAAAGGTACATATAGCTAGTCAATATTAAAAATTAATAAAAAAATAATATTCAAAATTATTCCTTGACTTATAGGTTGGTATGAGGCTGACCACCCATACTGTAAAAAATGGTTCACTTTGCCAATGTCACCCCTGTATCAGGGAATGTCGGCAGGAGTTGCAGGGCTTATGTTCATTTGAGTTTGGATTTTATTTGTAAGTACACAATCAGCATTTGTAAGCGCGAACTACACGTGTTTGTTTGTGGGCATACATCTGAGAGCTTTAAATGAATATATCCTTGCAACTTAGATTATAGATAGATTATAGATTATAGAATAGACATAAAAAAAAAACAAAAAAATAATCAAGAAAAAAAAAAAAAAAACGAAAAAGCAGATTTTGACATATTGTAGCGTAGCATATCTATAGTTTTTAGAGTATGGTAATTTTTTTGTGCCATTTTTTTGAGCCAAGCTTTTTTGAGCTTAAAAAACTGTTCACAGAATGCGGTCCTCATATTTTGCACACTCGACTCCCTTTGGCGCCCGGTCTATATGTTTGCCTCTATGGAGTGCTCAACCCTGTATCAAATCAAGTTCAAGGTTAAGCCAATTAAATTTTGAAAACATTTACAGAACGGCGAAAGTCTGAAACAAAAGTTTCGCTTGTGCAATCACAGCCCATCCGAAACTTTTCGTTTCGGAGAAGTGTACAAACAAAACAATATCGGCATAATTGGTTTTTGAATAATTTTCGTTCTCCGGCGAAGCGTTCATTGATTTGCAACACGCAACGTCTGAAAAACGTGATTCAATTTCGATAAAAACTAAACGTGGCAGTGGTGAAACATTCGTAATCTAATCAACCTTTAGCCAGCTAGAGGAAACAAACTTTATAATGGTTGTAAATTCTTGTTTCAACTATTTTATTGATGCGTAGTACCTGTTACAGGCGATGGACTATCTGAAATTCGGGTAAAAGGTGTGACGTCACCTGGCTGGGCTACAGACAGTAGAGTTCGTCATGATTTTAATATGTAGGTAGTTGGAAAATACATACACTGAAGTGCATTGTACTAAATTAAGAATTACCACCAAGTATAAGGGCTCACCGTGAAATTTTGGACGAGCTCGTTACGGAGACAAAAAAAGTGCTTCTGCAAAGCAGAAGTGGTCGTCGGCAGGGCATGTTGCCAGATTGAGCGAGCAAAGATGGACGAAGATAGTGGTAGAATGGAGACCCCGTGAAGACAAAAGAACTAAAGGAAGGCCTCTTACACGATGGTCAGATGATATTAAAAGAGTTGCTGGTGACTGGATGCAGAGAGGTATATGCGCCTGGAAAGATATATGCGGGAGGCCAATGTCCAGCAGTGGACAAGAAGTGGCTGACTTAGTAAGTAAGTGTATGGGCTGACAGTGCTGTGAACTAGAAATAAACACAGTGATAAACACAGTGTCTGGAGAGCGTGCATTTGCAGTGGCTGGTCCTCTGGCCTGAGATTACCTGCCTAATCATGTGAGAGATAGAGGGCCATGGAAAGTTCCGAAATGCACTGAAGACAAGCAAATTTCTGGCGTCACATGCACAAGCGCCCTTGGCGATATAAAGAAATCATCATGACTTATAGGTAGGGACTGGAAAATTTCGCGATCGCGATAAAACGAATTTATTCGCGAATTTTTATGTTTTTACGCGAATAACGCGAAATTTCAGGTTTTACGCAAATATCGCGAATTTTCTTACTTTTGGTAGAAATTGTGCGAAAAATGTATCGCTTTGGCAACACAACGATTTTGTGGGAAAGAAAAAAATCCTGCGAAAACCCTTTGCAAGGTGCAAAGCACAGGAAAATTGGTCTCTTTCAACGTTTAAACACGCTAGAACGCTAGACGCGGGGTTCAATCCCCACCTGGGTCATTTGACCATAAATTTGACCCTGGTTCAACAGATGTAATTGGGTAATTAAAAATGAATAATTCATTAAAATAAACAATAATGAATTATTAATTAATGATATTAATACCTGTATCTGGCCAGGCAGAGTAGGTTGGTGAATTCAATTCCTATTCACAAATCTATTTTATTAAAAAAAATAATGATAAGCAGAACTGTCCTGGATCATCCAAGCAGACTTGAATCGTGACATCAATGAAAGAAAGAAGCTGTTGCTGGATTAGCCAAGAGCACAACTTGAAGCTTTCATAAAAACCAATATCCCTTGAAAAATGAGATAACCCTCATCTAGAGACTAAATGCAGAAAAAATAAATATTTTAAAAGGATATTTGCAGGGTTTCGGAGTGTCATTGAAATATTAATACTTTTTTTAATCAATGGTTTTTTGTAAAAAAGGATTATTTTAAAAAAACAAAAAAAAAATTAAGAAACTAAAATTAAAAAACATTGTTTTGTACCACTTGAGTATTTTTTATTGCAAAAACGTTTTCGGTGTGTACTTCCACCATCTTCGGTTGCAGATACTCGTATTGATTCAGATGTTGTTTTTTCATTGTTTTTGAAGGTACATGTTGTTGTTTACATAAAAAATTGTAAATATTAGTAATATATTTTGTTCTGCAATTATATAAACCTTTATTTTGATCTTATCAACCCTAAAAATTACACCGAATCTCCCCGTTTATCATGAAAAATAACGCGAATTTCCCTGTTTTTGATCAAAAATAACGCGAATTTCACAAAAAAATAACGCGAATTTCCTAAAAAATAACACCACTATTTTCCAGTCCCTACTTATAGGTTGGTATGAGGCTGACCACCCATACTGTAAAAAATTGTTCACTTTGCCAATGTCATCCCCTATGTCAGGGAAGGTCGGCAAAAGTTGTAGGGATTATGTTCATTTGAGATTTGGATTTTATTTGTAAGTACACATTCAGCATTTGTAAGCCCGAACTACACGTGTTTGTTTGTGGGCGTGCATTTGAGAGCTTTAAATGAATATATCCTTGCAACTTAGATTATAGATTATTATAGATCAACTCAACAAAAATGTCCGTGTGTAAACGAGTAGTATTAGGTTACAAAATTGCAGAGATCGATGACAGTTTTAATATTATTGTTAAGGCTAGTTTACACACTTCACACGCGCGGTGATGTATCTTGTATTGTCATCACGATAATTATGATTGTGTAAACTCGCGCTTATTTGCGTTTCTCAATATATTCATTGCTTCAAGTTGGCAGTACTTGCTGGGCGTACCAACATTATTAAACAAAAATCAAACAAGACCCTTGGACGTGACATTTTACGTTGTTTATTTTTTAGTCCTAACTTGACACCGTTTCATAAGACACGTATCCGTTAATGTACTAACGATGGCTCCACCATTAAATTGTTATGCTTCATGAATAATAAATTGTGTCTATATAATCCATACTCTTTTATTATTTAAAAGTTCTACAAAGTTTCCGCTGAATCTAATCTAAGTTGCAAAAACATCGGGGATACACATTATATACATTTTCACAAGCGAACACGTATAAGTTCGCGCTTGTGCATGCCGCATGTTAACCTACAACATAAAACACAAATCTCAGAAGAACATACACCCTGCAATTTCTTGACGACCTTCCCTGAAACAGGGGTGACATTGGCAACGTGAATCATTTTCTACAGCATGGGCGGTCAGCCTCATACCAACCTATAAGTCTAGGAATCTCCCTAACAGATATCTAGGTAAGTATAAGTGTATACTTAAACATCAATTTTTTTTCTCTCTATAGCTCTCAGTTAATGTAGTTTAGGCTTTCGCGAAAGAGGGCTGGCTACGCAAAGGGTGCGATTAACTACGTGGTTGTGATTTTCTAAAACAACAAGTGTAAAGTTCGTGCAAGATGTATCACAAGACGCACCTGCATCCGCCATCTAGGATCACCAAAATGTTTGTCGAGACCGGACACGATCCTGACTGTCCGGCTGCCGTACATCACACTTCTACAGATAAAATCACCAAAAAGTGAGTTAATGTGCCTGTTACTGTTACTTCTCAGTCATTGCGCTTGGAGTACTGTACCGGTTCGTAGTCTAGTGGCAAAACTTCTATAATCTATAATCTAAGTTGTAAAGATATACATTAACATTCGAAACTCATATCAAATGCATCCCCACAAACAGACACGTGTAATTTCGCGCTTACAAATGCTGAATGTGTACTTCAAAAATTAAAAAAAAACTTCAAATGAGCATTATCCTTGCAACTTTTGCCGAACTTCCCTTAAACTTCCCTTCCTTTAATTGTAGCTCTCATGTATATTTGTGTTTCCTTTTTTTGCTTGTTTATTTGCTTTTGTTTTTTCTCTTCTTTGTTTTCAAGGTTTTTTTAAAGCATGTATGTAAAAGGCACAATGTGTCGTTGAAATAAATAAACAGGAGTGGTATTGGCAGAGTGAACTATTTATTACATTATGGGTGGTCAGCCTCATACCAACTTATAAGTCAATGAATACAAATAATAAATTCAGGTGGATAAAAACAATAAAAAACATAAAATAAATGTAAACAAAATAAATGTATACAAAAAAAAGTCAATAGGTGTACAAAATACGACATAAAATTATGAATTAATAAGCCGCCAACATTACAAATCCACATTACACATTAGACGCCTTTTTTTCCTGTTCTTTCATACTTCTTTTATTTCATCCAGAGTCATAACCTTTTTCATGCAAGCTTGCCTTTAATGATGACTCTGGATATCCCATACATTTTCTATTAAAGAAATTTGATCAATCCATACCTTTTTTGGTCTTCCTCTATTATCACGACATTCATCTATTCTTGCAACGTTTACTTCAGACTCGTAAATGGAAGGCTGTGGGTTCGAATCCCGACGGAGCACAAAAAAATGTACCATTTATATGTTCAAATATGCTCTTCACTGGGCTGAAAGCTTCATATACCTTTACCAAAGACTGGTCACCAAAGGTCCATCCAGCCTTACGGTAACAGGTTTTTGCTTGAGAATTGGCGCTGTCTTTAGCGACAAGCAAGTTCGTAAAGGGCTCTTGAGGTGTGCTACGTACAAAAATAGCGCTAACCAAATAAATCATCCTAATAGTTTTCTTGCAGTACATGTTATGTTGGTAGACACGGCTTTAGATTGATATCAAGGGGACTTTCGTGTTTTGAAGCTTTGGTTTACATTGACTTGAAAAATTTGTGACACTTTGTCTTATCTCCTACAAACGGCAAAGTTAGACTTGACTTATTGCATGCATTTGACACTACATACCTAGGCACCGCCATAAACTCACCGCGTACCATGTAGTGGCTCGCACCAACACTGCGCTACTAAGCTGCGCATACAGTGTAACTTCTTATTGCATATATTTGACACTACCTAGGCACCGCCACAAAATCACCACGTACCATGTAGTGAGTAGTGACTCGTGATCCTTCTCTGACATCCTATCTGCAGCCGCTCCGGCACAGAAGAAAAGTTGGAATGCTCAGTCTTTTTAATCGATATTACATTATCACGGAGCTTTTTCTAATGAGCTCTATTCATAAATCCCTCCCCCTCGCATTTCAGAAAGCGAAACTCGTAGTACGACCCTCATTCATTCCTTTGCAGTCGATCTCAAAACTATGAGAACTTGGCGTTTTTATGACTCAGTCCTTTGCCAAACTGCCCGTTTATGGAATGATCTACCAGTATCTGTGTTTCCTTCCCAATTCAATCCGGGTTTATTCAAAACCAACGTCAATCGCCACTTCCTTGCAGCCCCTTACGACAACTCAAGCAACACCTCTGCAGCACCCTTCTAGGGTGACATAGACCCCCAAAACTTCAAGAATTGGGGAGCCTCCCGCGCAGGATTCCTTAAAAAAAACATACTTATTTAATCCTTTTATACACTCTCAAGAGATCAACAGACCACCTATACTGTTAAAAATGGTTCCCTCTGCTTATGTCACCCATGTGACAGGGAGGGTCGGCAAAAGTTACAGGTCTCATGTTCATTTAAGTTTTTGAATTGCGAATACACATGCAGCATTTGTAAGCGAAAACTTGCACGTATCCGCTTGTGGGCATGCATTTAATATGAATTTTAATTGTTAATGTATCTCTGCAACTTAGATTATAGATTACAGACGTGTTTACTTGATTCGATCATTTTATTTCCCAGTAAAAATTTCCGTTCTTCTGAAATCATCGCGTGGGCCGTTTGTATGACTTTACCATTACGATTCTGTTTTGCACACAACACGTGATACCTTACAACCGCTAAACTTGCTGCTCATTGTGTTTTCATTGTATCAACACTTTGTGTTTGCATCCTCTTATAAGTAGCGTTGTTTTTAAAAACGCTTGAAAGTCATTTAATGACAAAAAATATATTTTGTTTTGATTCTTTCACACACTCTTTCATGTATTATTTCAGTTGTAAATATATATAAACATTTGTAACAATACTGACAAAAATGTAACAAATAAATAAGCTAACATTACAAATCAACATTGCAGATTATAAAATATATCACAAGTCAATGGTGACAACTCATCCTATATGTATAATTATGGAGGCATATGGTGGGTGTGAGATATGTGGTCGGAATGCATCGCACAACACGCCGCGACACATTGTCACTCTCTGCCATGCATTTTATGCACATTGCTTGCAATTTATTTAATGTTTGCCGATCAGTACTAAATCGTTTACTCAATTAACATCAACGCTAGCAGTATTGAGTATACTATGAACATAATTACCTGTAAGTGGAGGCGATTAAGGGAATCCAATTAAAGAATATGAGGCAAGCGTTCTACGAAGGTACAGGTAGGCGCCAATGGGTGAAAAATGTATTAATTAAAATACTTTTTTAACTTTGTTACAATTCACTTGAGTTTTATTTTTATGGGAGGTACTGCTTCTCCCGAAACTGGTTGTGTTTTTTAAAAAATAAAACTCAAGTGAATTGTAACAAAGTTAAAAAAGTATTTTAATTAATTAAAATGTGCTTTCACAAAGTTACTGCCCAAAATCTAAATGAAAAATGTATTGTTATGTAAATAACAAATATATATAAATGTTATGTAGGTAGGTGTATTAGTTATAGCTGATGAGAGTTGGAGTAATTATTATGGGTTCCTAGGGTAAAGAGATATTCAAATTTATGCACTGGAAGCTTTATGTTCTGGAAGGTTCCAGCAAGATTGGCTTCTAGTAAATACTATCTTTTAAATATAAAAAACGGCAAATGGCTTTCAGGAGTCAGTCTATAATACGACGCTCTGCTTTTAAACAAGAGATACATTTTAAGTGAAAGTGAACCAACGGTGAAATAAATGTAAATTGCTAAACTATAAATGTGAATTGTTAAAAATAAATATAAATTGTTAAATAAATTTAAGTATGCAGACATAGTGTGCTCAACCCCTCCTCGTAACCGTCCTGTATGTATGTGTCAGAAGGACCCACAGCATATGGACGCTCATGCAAAGCTATATATTTTCTCAAGTGGCGAAAGGCCTTCCCGTGAAGTGAAAGCAACGGCACGACAAAACAAGAACCTCAAGGTCAGAGGCGTGCCCATGACTCTAAAAGTAAATGGTTCGATGTTACTGAAGCTAATAGCATACCTCGGGTGGCACTCCTTGTGGGATTGTTGCTAGATCACGAGTAGCGTGAGTAATGATACACATAATACGAAATAATAATAATTTAAATCTAAGGACAGGATTACTGTGAATCCGCTGCGGATGCAGCTTGGCAAAATGAAGCGCAAAATCGCTCAAAAGCGGAGAAATTTGATTTTGTAGCAACAAAGTCTGCGTAACCGACTGGGCCAATGGCCGGCCGTACTGCAGCAAGGAGCGCAACCCGATCAGAGTGTCGCAATGGACAGTACCATAATATATGAGGCACGTCCTGGGAGCTGGCGCCGCAAGGGCACTCTGCTGATAAGATGGATGGGATACCCAGCTGGTGTAGTTTGGCTTTAAAGTTTCCGTGGCCAGTTAAAAACTGGCTGATAGTAAAATAAATAAGACTTTTTGAACCCTAAAAACACAACAGTATGAAATATCGCCACCTTAAAGGTAAAACTGAATAAGTGCTGATTCACCTGCTGGATAAAACATTTATGGTCTGAATTTGGCTTGACAGCTTGTCAAGCTAGAAAGGATATAGTTCTAACAGCCATCAAAGGTTAAAAGAAGAAGCCGTCTTTGTGTCTTCTGTCATATTGTACGTAACCTCTTTCTCTTTTGTGCCGACCTCCCACCTGGAAGGTTGTGTTGCTGGCGGGTGTTACTTTTGTGCCGACCTCCCACCTGGAAGGTTGTGTTGCTGGCGGGTGTTACTTTTGTGCCGACCTCCCACCTGGAAGGTTGTGTTGCTGGCGGGTGTTACTTTTGTGCCGACCTCTCACCTGGAAGGTTGTGTTGCTGGCGGGTGTTACTTTTGTGCCGACCTCCCACCTGGAAGGTTGTGTTGCTGGCGGGTGTTACTTTTGTGCCGACCTCCCACCTGGAAGGTTGTGTTGCTGGCGGGTGTTACTTTTGTGCCGACCTCCCACCTGGAAGGTTGTGTTGCTGGCGGGTGTTACTTTTAAAGAATGCATGGCGTGTTGGAGACCACGGACTTTAATTCCTGCGAGTTGTAGTCTAATCTAATCTAATCTAATCTTATCTGCAAAGATATATATCATTTAAGATTTATATTAAATGCATTCCCACAAGCAGACATGTATAATTTCGCGCTAACACATGCCGCATGTGGACCTACAATATAAAAACCCAATCTCAAATTAACATAAGCCCTGCAACTCTTGCCGTCCTTCCCTGAAACAGGGGTGACATTGGCAAAGTGAACCATTTTTTACAGAATGGGTGGTCAGCCGCATACCAACCTATATGTCAAGGAACATAGTCCTCCAGTATTCCTCCTTTTTTCATAATTCCCATCATGTGTAAGTGCGAAATTATGCATGTCTGCTTGTGGGAATGCATTTAATATGAATCTCAAATGATACATATCTTTGCAGCTTATATTTAGATTAGATTTAGATTAGCTGTACAAATAAATAGGTTCCACTCTCCACATGCGAAGCGCTTCGGAGATAACGCGACAAGAAGTTACACTATTTGTGAAGCTTAGTTCCGTTGCGTTTGCGTGCGATGGATTCTACGTGCTACAAATCGAAAGCTTAGTTGGTACAGTGCTTGCATTCCATGCCGTGAGCACGGGTTCAAATCCCACCGAGGGTGTCAGAAATGATTTCCCGTTTCGGTGTTTATTCATACCCTAAATTAAAATACCGGCAAGGGTTTTCCTTGACTTATAGGTTGGTATGCGGCTGACCACCCATGCTGTAAAAATGGTACACTTTGCCAATGTCACCCCTGTTTCAGGGAAGGACGGCAAGAGTTGCAGGGTGTATGCCAATTGCAATTTGGTTTTTATGTTGTAGGTTCACATGCGGCATGTGCAAGCGTGAACTTGTACGTGTCTGCTTGTGAAAATGCATGTAATGTAAATATCCAATGTGGCATATGTTTGCAACTTAGATTAGATTAGTTTACTTAGCCTTCACAAGGAATGAGTACCAGCCCTCGGGAGCTGGGAAACCCCCAATTTAACTGAAAGTGGTCGGTGTTTGGCCGCCCCCCTACCTGTAAAAATAAAAAGGATCCACTCGCCGCATGCGAAATAAAGGATATCGCGGCGAGAAGCCACACTATATGTGTAGCTTAGTTGCGTTGCGTTTGTGTCTGATAGGATTTAGGTACATGCTACAACCGTGTCCCTGAGTTGATTGCAGTTAACGCTGCCTTAGTTCTTGTTTATCGTATACGCCATTGAGAAAAATTTACATGAGCAATGTTTGCATGTGTACTGGACCAATGTGTCTTATAAAAACAAGATATTTATTTTAAAAATATTTAAAAAAAACGCTCACATTATCGAGTTTTACGTTTTTTCTTAGCTCAGATTGTGTAGAATTTGATTTATAAGACAACTACACGAAAAAGTCATATTTGACAAGATTGGCGTATACGGTAAACAAGAACTGAGCGAGTAGGCACTGCATACACCTCACATACTCGTATAGTCGTGAAGAGCACCAAGTGTGCGGTAACAAAGGAGATGAATCTATTGTAATTTTAAAGCGGGCATTATTAGCGGCTAGTTGCTGCTGACGTGTCGCCGCCCATTGTTTTTATCATTGGCTTATGATATGTGCGGACTAGAAATTATTTTTACGAAAATAGACATTGAGGAAATATAACAGTGTGCTATGTTTAGATGGAAAGGTACCTTCAGGAGGTACCTACAGGATACTCACTCCGGCTAGCTTCCTCGTCATCACTCACAGGGCGTGGGGTTCTTTCTTTGTGTTGCTCACTTTATACCTTGGGGAGGGTTGTATATTGAAACATGAGAGCTTATGTTAATCGAAGAAGTTTAATCAAGTAAAGTTAATATAAAAGTTGAATCTATAAAAAGGGAAAGGGTGGAGAAGGAAATGGCCAGACCTGTATTAACACACTCAAACACAATCACAGTTCTGGCGGCTCACTTTCACGAAGCACTGATCTGTAGGCTGGAGTCCTAGGAGGTGATGCTCACGGCTCGGGGCTTCCCCCCCCGAGAGCCACAGTCCGGATGCCTCAACACGTGGAGCCCCAGGGTGGAGGCTCCTCTGCACCAGGCTCCGGTCCATAAGGTGGGTGCCCTGGATGGCGGATGCTCCATGCATATGTCCCCACGTGGAAGCCTCGCGGCTAAGTCCACGGGGGCTCCCAACTGGGAAACCGAGGCAGTAATTTCCACGTCGCAGCGCTGTGTCCGACCTACACCTTCGTGCGCGCGTAATTCCAGACTGGCGTCTCAGGTTTTCGAGTCATGGCGAGTGGAGCCTCGAGGGCCCTCGGTAGAACTCGTACGTAGCTCGGCTACGGCCACGCCGACGTAACTGCAGTCGTCATTGCGCTGACTTCACGCTTGTTAAATTTTAATAATTTTCTTACCATAATAACCCATAATTTTCACATTGTGAATAATAATGGGCGCCGAACCAATCCAAACATAGCTAGAGTTGACAGATAACGCGCGTTATAAATATGGCTACAATTTATGTCAACGACGTTACCATGTTGAAAGCACCGGTTCCCATAGATCACCGAAGTTAAGCAACATTGGGCGCGAATGGTACTTGGATGGGTGACCGCTCAGGTACACCGCGTGTCGTTGGCATCTTGGACCGGTACGTAGTGCAGTGGCAACACTTCAGACTCGTAAATGGAAGGTTGTGGATTCTGATCCCGGCGGAGCACAAAAAATATACCATTTATATTTCGAATGTGCTCTTCGCTGAGTTGAAAAATTCATAAACCTATACCAAAGACCTGTCACTGAAAGGTCCATCCAACCTTACAACGACTGGGTCTTGCTTGAGAATTGGCGCTTTCTACAGCGACGACCAAGCTCGCAGAGGGCTCTTGAGTTGTGATACACACAAAAACAGCGCTCACCAAATAAATCATCCTAATATTATTATTATTACTTTGAATGAATTCAAACAAAACACTGTTTATTTTCACAATAAAATTTATTTAAAAAGATTAAAATCTTTAAAACAAATTACAATTAATTAATTAATTCATTCAAAAAATTATAAATTAACAATATGAATTTTCACAGTGTTAATACACAAGCAATACGAAATATAAAAATATATTATTATTACAATTGACGATTTTTTAAGGAAAAAGGCATTATTTTAAGACATTATGGTATGTGTTATAATTAGGTATTGAAACACAAAATGGGTCCAGGACAAAATGGCCTTATTTTGTATGACTACACCACTGCAACGTTTGACACACATGAGACAAATATGTTCTACTCTTCTATAGTATCTTCTCCTCTATATTACTACTCAATGGTTTTTCTGGTGTTATGAGGCTGACACGCTCTGATGGGCTGCATCACACACTCATCTGCTCACTAAGATAATACTATGCTAATGGTTCTTTGTGTGAATGGCGCGGAAACTGCAAGGCCATGTCACCAAAGTATGCCCATCGAAATGCAACAGAGGATGCAAATATATTCCTAAAAATGCGCACAGAATGTGGCAAACTTGAACCATATTTTGTTAGCTTTTAGAAAAATATGAAATGTCCAAAAATATATATGGATTCACTGCAACTAAAACTACACAAACAAACTTTTGCGGGTCCCAGAGAGGATTGAGTACAAAATATGTGTTTCTGTTTTTAATGCCTTCAGAGGAGTTGCCCCATCGTACTTGTGTGAATTGTGCAGAGTCTACCGGATAGGTGGAAAACGACGCACTCTTCGTTCTGCACAGAGTGACGCCGTAAACAGGCTTCAACTGCCACTTCGACGGAACAGAACCGGAACAAGGCTTTTAGTTCGGCTGGTCCATCCTGCTGGAATAGTCTACCTCTGGAGTTGAGAACAGAGACCAGTGTTGGCAGTTTCAGGAAGTTGCTTAATAAGACACATTTGTTTAACAGAAGCTTCAACATATAAAAGCGCCCTTGGGGTGGCTAGTGTCACTAAACGGCTGTAACTGTAACTCTGTCGCCATTCCGCTAGGGGTGGCCAGAGCCTCTGTACGGCGCTGTATACAAATTGTCCAATCTATCTATTACATTTATATATATATCTATACCTATATTTCCCATACACACTGATATACTGCGCTGAGCGCAGATGGCTCCTCGCGAAATACCCGTCAGGGAGGCTTTCCCGTCAGGCACATTAGCTTCAGTAACATCGAAATTCGGGGGAGGGGGGGTTCCTTAGAGTCATGCAATAGCCTCTGATCTGGAGGACTTTCTTTTCTTTGACACGAATAGAGTTACACTAGCTGATTAACTTCATCGGGAAGGCCCTCAGCCACTTGAAAAAAAAATTGTAATGTTGTTCACCGAGTGAAGCAACTCCGCATGAGTTGTATGAACTGGGTGGGAGAGTGCCATGTCCAATTATTATTATTACACATACAGTGTAAGTTCTTGCCTGCGGTACCCTTAGGGGTCGCTTGTGGCGATGCGGGACCTATTTACTTTTACGGGTAAGGAGGCCGGCCTCACACCAACCACTTTCAGTTGAAGTGGGGCTTTCCCAGCTCCCGGGGGGGGGGCTCGTTCTCATTTTTTGTGAAGGCTGAGTACACTTTGCCGGTATTTATTTTGGGCTTAAAATAGACACCGAAACGGGAAATAATTTCTGACACCCTCGGTGGGGATCGAACCATTGCTCTCGGCATGCAAGCATTCTACCAACTGAGCTATCGCACGGACTTTTTACAAGCTTGGTCGTCGCTACAAAGCGCCAATTCTCAAACAAGACCCATTCGCTGTAATGCTGGATGGACATTTGGTAACCGGTCTGTTTTTTAAAGGTGAATGAATTTTTCAACCCAGCGGAGAGTATATATTTATTTTGCTCCGCCTGGAATCGAACTCACGCCCTTCGGAATACAAGTCCTTAGCCTTAACCACTAGACTACAGACCGGTCCAAACAAAACACTTCATAATTTTGACATCAATAACAAAATCGAAGTAATACAATTAGTAGTCACTGTGTTAACTATTCATTCTCTCATCTAATAATGCTTGATGGAGCATATTTTAAAAGGTGCTAATGAACCCAAGAGTATAATATTTTTTTCTATAATTGTTCGTGAATCATCTCTCACTTGCAAATAGTACTGATAATTTTCACCTTTACCTTCTTATTTATAGATATTCCATCATAAAATATACGCGTATTTTCGCACTTTAATATTATTATGTTTATTTAATTTTATGTAGATTTTTTTTTTTTGTTTTACTTAGTGATTGTTTGTTTTATATAGTTAACTGTAATGATTTGTTTGTATTCAATGACTTATAGGTCACCCATACTGTAAAAAATGGTTCACTTTGCCAATGTCACCCCTGCTTCAGGGAAGGTCGGCAAGAGTTGCAGGGCTTATGTTCATTTGAGATTGGGTTTTTTATATTGTAGGTCCACATGCGGCATGTGTAAGCGCGAAATTATGCGTGTCTGCTTGTGGGAATGCATTTAATATGAATCTTAAATGATACATATCTTTGCAGCTTAGATTTAGATTAGATTTAGATAGGTTATATGAGGCTGACCGCCTATGCTGTAGAAAATGGTTCTCTTTGCCAATGTCATCTTTATGTCAGGGAAGGTCGGCAAGAGTTGCAGGGTGTATGTTCATATGAAATTTGAGTTTTTATGCTGTAGGTAGAATGAATTTTTAACCCAGCGTAGATTTTTTTTTTGTGCTGCCTCTGAAACCGAATTTACGTCCTTCGAAATAAAAGTTCTTAGACTTTTTGCCAAGCCAAGCCTTAAGTTGCAAGGGTTTTGTTGATTTGAGGGTATAATTTTATTTTGTATTTTCACATGTAGCATTTGTACGTGAAGTTAAACGTGTCTGCTTGTGGGTATGCATTGAATATGAATTTTAAGTGTTAATATATCATTACAATTTTTTACGATAAATTAATATCTGTTTTTCCGAAAATTGGAAAAATCCCATATTGTTGCCTACCCGCGACTGAAATGCTATGCACGTCTCTGATGTTTGGCTGAAATATTCATTGAAATGTTTATTTTTTATTTTCAGAAATGGCACGTCTGGTCCCCCGCCTCAGTACACTGCTGCCAACGATTACGATTTGGTTCAGGTAAGTCTTTTGAAAAATACTTAATTACTACAGAAAACTTCATAAAATTTTAGTTTTGTTTTTTTTTTTATGAAATTGCATGTGAAAAAAATTGAAACCATTCTCCAGGAAACATTGAAATATTCTAAAATATTTTCAATAGTTTCGAGTAGAATTGTCCCTGCAATGAGTTTGTACAAAAAATATATCAAAGAAAAGCATTCATAAGCAAAAAAAAAACGTGAGGAAACATTTATTAAAAAGTTTTGTGCAGATATGAGAATGTTCCTACAATGGATAGTGTAGCTCTGTGAGTAATTTCTTGAAGCTTTGCTGATTAATATAAGATTTACGTTATGGCGTCTTAGATACAAATTAGTTTCAGTGTCATACCACAGATGGCAATATTCTATCCGTCTACAAATTTACGTTTTTTTACATAGTTTCTTAAATCTGCGTAGTTATTTTATTTTACAAACAAACATGTTGTTTTTTGTAATTAGGAACGTTTGAATCCAGAGGGAGAAGCCCATATTCCGAGTATTAAAAATATACCACAAACTTCCATCGATCGCGTATAAGTAAGAAGAAACAACAATAATATGTGGGTGATTTAGTTTTCTTATATTTTTCTATTTACTCGTTCGATGTGGGTCTAATTTCTTGTTTTGCTGCATCTATATTCAATAACACCGTTAGTTGCAAAGAATTTCAACATTTTGTGGCGACTCCTATGCAACTTAGATTATAGATGTTTCTATTAATTGCATTAATTTGAGGAACATATTTAAATGTGCATCTTGCGTATAATAGATCGCATAATGTTGTATTTCCGTAGCATTGTCGGCGTGAAACAAAACAGTTGTTGTTTGTGATTGTTGATGATCGTTGTTTACCGCCGTTTATGCTGTTTACGTTTGTTTATTCCTGCGCTTGCCAAACTGTGTTGGCAACTATTGTGAATGAATGAGTCGAACAAATACTAAAAGGACTAGGTACATATTTCGAAAATAAAATCGAATACAGGTTAGATTTACTTAGGCATATTTGTAAAATTACTTGAAATAAAATAAATATCCGAGTATTTATTCCAACCGTTAATTAGAGAATTTCTGTGTTTTCGTCGTTTCGTTGGCTTCTTATCCAACATCTCCAGGAGACACATCCTTGTTCGGCTGAGGGCAAGAATGAAAACTTTATTGACACATTTTTTGAAGAGAGCGTTGCATATTTTCACTCTTAGTGTTTTCCCTCGTAGGAAATATAAAAAAGGTGCATATGTTTAAGAAACGAATGATGATGGATGATTTCTTTCCTGTGGCGCCATTTAATGGTCCAGGACCATCTCAAGGGCGCCATGGCTTCTGGAGAAAAGCAGTGTCTTCAGTCCCTTTCTGAAGGTGGTGGTAGGCTGGTTCGCGCGAACACCGACGGGCAAATTGTTCCAGGCAACCGGCCCGGCCACCGCAAAGCTACTGTCTGCAAAATTTGATGTGTTCGCTCTTTTGGGCACTATGACCTTGTTGACAACAGTGAGGGCAGAGCGTAGTGGATAGATTGCTTTTTTAATATATTTCTGAAGAAAAATGCAATTCACCAACCCTTTTTTGCCTAGCCATAAATAGGTATTATTTAACATTTTAAAATTATTATTAACAATTACCCCATGACATCTGTTTAACCGGTGTCAAAGTTAGTGTCGATGGGACACGACGCAGGCGGGGTTCGAACTTGCGATTGTCTCAAAAACGCAAATTCGAGTAGGTACCGACACCTTATTACCTTGATTGTACCAGTGATCTATATCTATCTTCTTCATTCCTCCCTATCCAAGGCTATAGTTTTGAGTCCATAGTAGGCGCAACGACACATATCATTAAAATTATTCTTGAAGTTATATCGGCAAGGTCGTACTCAAGCATTTGATCCTTTTTAAATCTCTTCAAATATTGCACGCGAGAAACCTTCATAGCATATAGCGTGTCATATCTATCTTGCTCGTCTTAGGAATGAGTGAGTAAAGAAAGAATGTAAGTTGAAAGAAGATGTGAAAGTTAAGGCACAAAATAATACGATGAGATGGATTGGACATGTGGAAAGAATGAATGATGACAGACTGACAAAGTACATAAACAGAGGAAGTGTAAAGGAAACGTAAGGGACGACCGAAAAAGTATGGAGCTATAAGATTGAGGAGATTGTGAAAGAATGTGGTATACAAAGTGAGCGTAAAAGAGGAAAATGCATTAAAAAGGTGATGGATATGAATGAATTGAAAGAGGTATGTAAAGATAGGAAAAAGTGGAGGCTGCTCTGCAGAGGCTCTGGCCACCTCTAGCGGAATGACGACAGAGTTTATAACAGTTACAGTCGCCTTTCGTACAGGCTTTTTTGAGGGGTGGAAGTCTCGACTGCTGTCGGTAGATCTCACCGTATCTATTTGAAGAAGAAAAAAAACATGGCGGTGACTTAACAGCTGATTGTTGTTCCATGTAAATTGGATAGTACAAATGTGTTTTGACAGGCGCTGGAGTGCACAGCGAGTTGCCGCCTCTGATCATGGCCGCTCGCCTTGTTTGTCACGGTAACGACTCTGCCTTTGTACGGCGCGCTCTAGGCCTGAACCTTCCCGAGGGCCGCGTGGGACGATTAATGAGAGAACCGACGGAATATTACGCCAATTAACGTGACGATCGTTAGGCGAGACGGTGACAATACTCTACAATCAAAGTGCTGCATTGTTTCCTCCTTCTGTACCCTTAGTACGAGTTGCAAAACTTGAGTAAAGTTAAGATTACGGAAAGTATTAAAGAGTGATTTCCCCAAAATCTGCCGTTTTTTGTGACGGAAGGACCCAGCAGTGATTCAAATTTTATTTGTTCGTCCACTAGAGAAAACAGCAAAAACCCGAAGTTACTGACTCGGTGAAACGCTTTTTACTACTTCGTGCCAATCACAAAGGATGTGCTGATGGCGTCCTCAGTCAACTGGGAGGAGATCCAGTCCGGGGTCCACGTAGGAGGCGCAAATGAAGGCTCGGTATTCATCCCTTGTGGACACGAAGTCGGCGTAAAAAACGCATTCCGATCAGAATGTCGCAGCGGGCAATCTATGTACAGTGATACCTCAAGATACGAGTTTAATTCGTTACGTAACCTTGCTCGTATCTCAAAGCAATTTTTCCCATTTAATTGAATTAAAATGCCATTAATCCGTTCCAGCCCCAAAGATGTTACCCCCAATCGTTTTTGTTACGTGTTATTGAATAAGAAAATTGTATTTATAAATCACAAATATTGTATGAAAATATGTATAACATAAGAGAATGTAACTGGTTGTTATAAAGTGTTCATTGTATTTTGATCACTTAAATGCAACTTACACACAACTTAAAAGCTACTGTATGCTTCATTTAAGTAACTGCTTTTATCTTCACTGGTTTTTGCGCTTTTCACCGGATTAAAAAAAGGCCGAAGAAGGTTTGTTTCTTCCACCCTATTAGTATGCTGCAGAAATCTGTCATTAAATAGCTCCGATGCGCGACCAGTTGCATATTTTTCGCGGTGTTTCTTTTCCAAATGTCGCTTGTATTTTAAACAAAACTTCGCTCGCTCTCTGAAGAGGAAGACTGTTAAACTCTCTCCCACATTCCCAAGGTCTGCAGCGCGTCGCAGCTGGCCGTTCCTCGTTTCTCGAATATAGCTCGTATTTCAAAACAAGACTTCGCTCGCTCGACAGCTAGTACCTCAAATAACTCGTATGTTAGGGCACTCGTATCTGAAGGTAACACTGTATTCATCTCAAATGTCGCTCGCATTTAAAAACAAAACTTCGATCGCTCGACAGCTTTTTCCTCAAATAACTCTTGTGTTAGGGCTAGGGAATGCAATCTCGATCCCGCGAGATCCCGATCTTCCGAGATCTCGCCTCAGTTTTCGAGATCAATCTCGAAGCATAAAATGACGAGATCTCGACCGAGATTGACGAGATCAAGCGGTAGTGACACGTGCTCTCTGCGCGCGAGCGATTCGCTGACTGATGACGGAAACGACGGACCGCATACGCAAACTATTACCGAGTATTTACTATGTTGGTCGAGCGGGATAGAAAATAATAAGTGAAGTGAAGAAGTTTTGACTAGAGTAAGTGAGCGGAAGATATTCGAGTGCGTGCAAGCACTTGTTTCTTTACAATTGTTTCAGTTGTGAAGTTGCTTGCATGGTGTGCTAAAATTACGTGTTTTATGGGTTAATTGAATGAAAAATTGTATTATTTTGTTACGATTCGAGATCTCGAAAATGCCGAGATCGAATTTCTTCTTCGAGGGTGTCAGAAATGATTTCCCGTTTCGGTGTTTATTTCAAACCCCAAAATAAAATACTGGCAAGGTTTACTCAGCCTTCACAAGAAATGAGTACCAGCACTCTCGGGAGCTGGGAACCCTCCACTTCAACTGAAGTGGTTGGCGTAAGGCCGGCCCCCTTACCTGTAAAAATAAATAGGTTCAACTCGCCACATGCGACCCCTTCGGGGATAACGCGGCAAGAAGTTACACTATATGTGTAGATTAGTTGCGTTTGCGTTTGAATTTCTGATCCCTCGAGATCTCAACTTCGCGATCTCGTCTCGAGATTGCATTTCCTAGTTAGAGCCCTCGTATCTGAGGTAAGTAGATACCTCGTGTATTTGAGTTGGCTTGTATTGTATTGGCGCGCTCGGACAACTCCCACTCTGGATGTTGGGTATCGCTATTGACAGATTAGCCGCCGCACAGTGATCAGCTGCGGCTAATACGGTGCCGTGTTAATCACGTTCCACACCCACCTGGACTAAATGTAAATATTCACAATTCAATGTCACACGATTGTCACTATTATTGTTGTGATGCTACTCGAAACGTCTACATTGTGGATTCACATTACATGCATTCTCACAAGCGGACTCGTATAACTTCGCGCTTGCACATGACGCATGTGAAATATCTATAATCTATAATATATAATCTAAGTTGCAAGGATATATCCATTTAAAGCTCTCAAATGTACGCCCACAATAAACACGTGTAGTTCGCGCTTACAAATGCTGAATGGGTACCTACTTACAAATAAAATCCAAACCTCAAATGAACATAAGCCCTACAAATTTTGCCGACCTTCCCTGCCACAGGGGTAACATTGGCAAAGTGAACCTTTTTTCACAGTATGGGTAGTCAACCTCATACCAACCTATAAGTCAAGGAACCTACAGCATAAAACCCCAAATCTCAAATGAGCACACACCCTGCAATTCTTGCCGACCTTTCCTGAAACAGGGGTGACATTGGCAAAGTGAACCATTTTTACAGCATAGGTGGTCAGCAATGAATTTTTAGGTGAATTTTTCAACCCAGCGAAGAGCAAATTTGAAAATATAAATGGTATTTTTTTGCCGGGATTCGAACCCACAACCTTTCCATTCAGAGTCCGCAGTGTTACCACTGAGCTACGGACTGGATTTTTTTTTTGTATCTATGTTTGACACCCTTTAGTTCTTTGTGAAAAAGTATTCTATTTACTTGACAATTATGTATGTAGCTACTATGTATAAGATATTAATAATCTTATGCAATTCGATTAAAAGTGATACGAATAAATATCTTGGCTGGAAATAATTACACTTGACAATATGTACAAGGGATAAAATAATTATTCTACGGCCCACGCCAACATAAAATAATACGTTACAAACCAAAACAAAATAAATAAAAACTCAATGTTTTGATTTAATTTATTAATATTTGATTTAATTAAGATATCTCCGATTTGATTTAACTTTTTTTTTTTTATCTGTGTAAGTTTTGTTTTAATTATAGATGTAAACAATTTATTGTGTTGATTAATATTCGGAGTGGATATAATATTATATTTTCGCTTATACTATGAAATATTATTTATTTCATCTCTTATTATTTTGAAAGAAATACTTATTATGTATACGGAATTCTAGTTTTATCTAAAAAAAATATTAAAATTTAACATTGTCAAAAAATGAGGTAATTTTAAAACAAAAAAATACTTTCTTAAATAGACACATACGCAACTTGCAACTAAGCTATCCAAATAGTGTAACTCCTTGCCTGCGTTATCCCGGAAGGGGTCGCATGTGGCGATTCGGGACCTACTTATTTTTACGGGTAAGGGGGCCGGCCTCTCACCAACCACTTTCAGAAATATACTTAAATTGTGTAATATAATAATACTAATCGTATTAAGGTTATTTATTTGATGAGCACTGTTTGTGTGTGAATCATACCTCAAGAACCCTCTGTGAGCTTGGTCGTCGCTCTAGAAAGCGTCATTTCTCAAGCAAAAGAAGCAGCTAAGGCCCATAATTTTTTGTACGTATGGACGAGGAATTGTTCAATATATGTAAGAAGGAGCGATGTCTCCCCAGCTATAAGGATACGTTCATTGGAAGACGTAAGCAAGATCAAGTAGTACACCATGTTACCCTCAGATACACATTAGATGAACTCCTGCTGCTGAATCTGGTCTTTGCTCGATTTCTCCCTATTGATCCTACTGCAGTTTTATTTTTCTTTAGTTTTTCCATTTATCTGTTTTTATCTTTGTTCTTATTTTTATTTTTTCTTTATCTGTTCTTATTTTTATTTATCAGAGCTTTCCCTTTCCTCTCCTCCTATGGTTATTTCACATTTCCCCCTCTCCTTATTAATTCCAATGCCATGCATTTCAAGATTATGTTTTTACCTACGTTGGATGTTGCCCCTATCTTTTATTATATTTATTATTTTCTTTGTGCGCCTCAGTGTCGCAAGGTGAGTTCTCATATAATATTTTATAATTTTATGACATATCATTTCTATTATTTTTACATTTTAATTATGCATAATAGAAACACATCATGACTTTCAGGTTATATTATCAAAATGTACGTGGGTTACGTACTAAAACAAATATTTTTTCACAGAATGTTTTATTGAACAATTATGACATTTTACTGATTTCTGAAAGTTGGTTAAATGACGGAATTCTGGATGGTGAGTTGTTTGTTGGTCGTTATGACGTCTTCAGAAATGATAGAGACCCTCTTGACACAGGATTGTCTCGAGGAGGGGGAGTAATGATTGCAACTCGCAGAGTGTTAAATGCTCGCCAGCGACCGGAGTGGCAGTCGGGGCTAGAATGCGTTTGGTTGACCATTCCTGGAAAATCGTTCAGGAACTCTATTGATTTACATATAGCTTGCATCTATATGATGGGAGGATCTTCTCACCAAGAAATGATGCTCAATTTTGCATCGACACTTACAAATTTACTTAATTTTTACCCTAAAGATATTTTTATTGTGGTTGGAGATTTTAATTTGCCCAATATAAAGTGGACTGAGGAAAACAACAATGATCACCTCACCCCAATTTTCTTTGAACGCCACACTGCTGAGATTTTCCTTAACTATTCTGCTACTGGTTTGGAACAGTATAATAATATTCTTAATGCTAATGGGAGAATATTGGATCTTATTCTTTCAAATACTGCTATAAAAACTATACATGCTGCTTTTCCTTTGGTTCCTGAGGACCTCCATCATCCGTCACTTGAACTGACTGCCGACCTTGTTCCCAAGAAATACTTGGTTAGTGCCCCACGCTTTACACGTCTTTTTAGGAAGGGTGATTATACTAAACTTAAAAATTTCTTGTCTAATATTGATTGGGAGCTGATTCTCAATCAGTGCGATGTGAATGACTGTGTTGATGTATTTTATAGAATAATCAATGAAAGCATTGACTCTTTTATACCCGGTAAAATGATTAATTGTAATAAGTATCCAACTTGGTTTTCAGCAGCATTGATAAAGATAATTAAAGAAAAACATAAAGCTCACAGACGATGGAGGTTAACAGGAAATCCAAGGGATTATCAAACATTCTCCCTCTTACGTTCTCGTCAGAAACGCGTACAGGGTGAGTGTCATGCCAGGTTTATCAGATACTCAGAGCTATCCATGTCTAAAGAGCCAAAGAGATTTTGGTCATATCTCAAGGGTGTGCGAAATTCTAGTTCACTACCAAGAGAATTATTATTTGAGGGGCAAGTGGCCTCTGATGCTTGTAGTATGGCAAATCTGTTTTCAAAATATTTTAGATCTGTTTACACTGATTTTTCTGATATCACTGATTCATCTACTGTCGCTTGTCCTCCGTCCTTTGGTGAATTGTCTACAAATCAAAACATTGCTTGTGGACTGGCGGTTACTCCCATTATGGTTTGCAAATATTTAAACACACTTGATGCTAGCAAAGGAGCGGGTAGTGATGGCATTCCTTCGTTTTTTGCTATTAGTTGCGCTAATGAACTATCACTCCCTCTGGCAATGATTTTCAATAAGTCCCTTATTACAGGTATATTTCCTGATGCCTGGAAGAGGGCGCACATAGTTCCAATACACAAATCTGGTCCTAAAACTTCTGCAGAAAACTATCGACCTATATCCATCTTACCCGTATTTGGTAAATTGTTTGAGAAGTTGATCTATGATCAAATATATCATTTACTCGTTTCTCAGCTACCCAAATCCCAACATGGTTTCCTCAAAAAAAGATCAGTCGTCTCCAACTTAGCAGTCTTCACAGATTACGTGTTTGATGAGATGGAAAAGGGTGGCCAAATTGACGTAATCTACACGGACTACTCAAAGGCCTTTGACAGGGTAAGCCATAGCATATTATTGGATAAACTACAAACACTTGGCGTGCATGGGAATCTGCTGCGGTGGTTTGCATCATACCTGATAAAAAGATCTCAAGCGGTTGTTCTTGGTGGCTGCAAGTCGGACTTCTTTAGTATTCCGTCTGGTGTCCCCCAGGGCTCTCACCTCGGACCGCTTCTTTACAATGTATATGTCTATGACATTGAACAGTGTTTTAATTTTACAAAATGTTTATTATATGCTGATGATACTAAAATTTACTTAGGAATTAATAGCATTCAGGACTGCATGAAGCTGCAGGATAATTTGGACAACCTTACACATTATTGTATTAAAAACAAATTAGATCTTAATGTATCTAAGTGCCATAAGATATCTCTTACCCGCAAGACAAACCCCTTAAAGTTTAATTATCAACTCAAGGGTGAATACCTTGACACTGTGACTGGGGTGAGGGACCTTGGTGTTTTTATGGATGCTAAATTAATTTTTGATGCCCATATTTCCTCTACCACCGTTAAATCTTACAAAATGCTGGGATTTATTTTAAGGACCTGTGAGCCCTTCAGGGGTTCTAATGCCGTTAAGATGGCCTATTGCGCGTATGTTCGCAGTAGGCTTGAATTCGCTTCACCTATTTGGAATCCACAGTACAGTGTTTATAAGGAACAAATAGAAGCTATACAAAAGAAATTTCTAAAGCATCTAAATTACAGGGAACATTTAACTTTTAATAATTATCATGATGCTTGCCGTCATCACGGTTTTATGTCCCTAGAAGCCCGTCGAACGCTATTAGATATGGCTTTTCTGTACGATATAGTACACGGCCATATTGACTCCACCGTTCTTTGTGAGGGGCTCACTTTGCGTGTACCTACAAGGCGCACTAGGTTAAATTCACTTTTTTATACGGGAGCGCACACTACAAATTATGCCAGGAACTCGACTTTAACGAGAGCTATGTTTTGTTATAACTCAAATTTTAATCACCTGGACATTTTTTGTTTGTCCAAAAACGCATTTCTTCAAGGGGTGCGGATGTACTACTTGAGAAAATGCAAAACTGATTGAATGGCAACCTCTTCCCCTTCCATTGTCCTTTCTATCCTATTTTCCCAAATCTTCTCTGATAAAAACCTCCGCATTCATATTATTTTTCTTTTGTTCTTTTCGTTTGCTGTTACATTTGCTGTAGACAAGCTTTTATTGTAATTATTTTTATTTAAGAAAACTATTATTGGCCTTATATGTATTTATTATAAATCTTTACTTGTTTCATGTGTATGTGCCGTTGTTTTCTGTAATAAATAAAAAAAAAAAAAAAAAAAAAAAAAAAAAAAAAAAAAAAAAGACTCAGGTGGTGCAAGGCTGGATGGATTTAGGTTGACCGGTATTTGGTAAAAGTAGATTATTTTTGTAATCCAGCTAAGAGATTTTTTTTTATAAATATTTAAAAATTAAAATGGTAAAACATGGTTTTAATTCACTTTTTTAAAGTTAAAATGGTAAAACATGGTTTTAATTCACTTTTTTTAAAGTGAATTAAAACCATGTTTTACCATTTTAATTTTTAAATACATATAAAAATGGACTTTCACTGTGTTAACAAATCAACACTAAAAAATATAATATTTTTGTACTCTCTGCCGGGACTCGAACCCAGCACCTTCCACCTTCCAATAGACTAAGGACTTGTCGAAGTGAAACTTTACTCGTGCCTCTCCAGATTATTGACAGATTGAGGACTTCTTTTTTTCCGAAAAAGAAGGTTTTCATTTGCTATGAGAAGTGATTGAACGTTGCAACCAACTGAATAATTTGTGACTGTTTTTTTTATAGATATTGAAATAGTAGATTTTACTTTTATAATTGTATGGGGTCCTACTTTTAGAATGGCTGCTGTAAAAATATAGAAAAACTTGTACGCGCGCCCCTGACCGTATCGCACCTTTTATAGAAATTGCCGCCATCTAATTCTGTACTCAAATTGTCTATACTCTTTATCTATAATCTAAGTCAAAGATGCATTATCATTTAAAGATCATATCAAATGGATGCCCACAAATAGACTCGTTTAAGTGCACGCATACAAATGCTGCATGTGTACTTACAAATAAAAATGCCAATGTCACTCCTGTTTCAGCGAAGGTCAGCAAGAACTGCAGGGCTATGTTCATTTGCGAATGGGTTTTTTGGAAACTACTTCATTAATTACATTTCTTGAAAACAGTTTTTCCATATTTTTCTAAAACTAGACATTATAGAAAATGGCTAATAGGTTGATAAACAATGTATAATTCTGAAATTTAAAAGAAAAATAAATATTGAAAATACGAACTGGAGAAGAGTGGCTACTACCACACGGGTCACTCCGCAATGATGAAAAAGATGAAAAATAATAAAATTGTATATTTCGACGAATATTCGCTACTGAACTTTGTTTCCTTCCTCAGCCTTTCTCAGTCCACTCTTGGACGTAGGCCTCCTCCAATCCTCTCCATCTCTGTCTATTGCCTGCAGTTCTTTTGATGTCGTCCATCCACCTCAGTTGGCGTCTCCCCACTCCTCGCTTGGACATCCTTGGCCACCACTGGACGATCCTTTTCGGCCACCTGTCATGGTGTTGCCTGATAGTTGACCAGCCCAGCACAACATTAAACAGGCCACTCGCTGTATGACATCAGTGACACCTGTGCGTCTACCTACGGATCTCCTGGCTTGAAACCATGTCTCCGAGGCTGATTTCCAGCATCATCTTTGGGACGTCCTCAGTCTGTTGGCGCTATACTGAGTGAGCCCTTTTGTTTCCAAGCCATAGGTGGAAATTGGAAGCACGCATGACTCAAAGACCTTGCGTTTCAGGTCAACAGGCATTTTCGTGTCATTGATGTAGGCTAAATTGCGGAAAGCTGCCTATGTGACTGAACATTCGCCGTTTTTTCTTCCATATATATTTTTCTATAGAAATCTATTGCTCGCATACATTATGCTTTGGTTATTACATTTAGTATCGGCGTGGGAGACTTGATTCGCCATTTATTTCTGAATTTTAAGCGCAGATATTTGGGTTAGTCCGCTAAACTTTCTGTTTGGCACGCTCGCAAACAAAATCGTATGAACAAAAAAATGAATCTCATATTTTCAATCATAATAGGTCGATGCTTAGAAAATCACTGATGCGCAGTCGTTTTCTACTTTATTTATTTATGTATTTACTTATTTATTTATGTATTTACTTATTTATTTATGTATTTACTTATTTATTTATGTATTTACTTATTTATTTATGTATTTACTTATTTATTTATGTATTTACTTCTTTATTTATGTATATAGTTTACTCTTATGTACAAAAATGCTCTCGTACAAAGTGTGAAATAATTTTTAACAGATAATCAAGCGATTTTTTATTATTATTTATAATCTAAGTTGCAAAGATTTATTACATTAAAGATTCTTATTAAATGCATTCCCACAAGCAAACACGTATGAATTCGCGCTTACACATTCCGAATGTAGACCTACAATATAAAAACCCAAATCTCACTTGAACATAGGCACTGCAATTATTGTCGACCTTATCTGAAACAGGGGTAATATTGGCAAAGTGAACCTTTTTTTTACAGTATGGGTGGTCAGTCTCATATCAACCTATAAATCAAGGAATATTGTTTATGATCTTTAATTTTTATTTATCTATGTATAGAGTTATTTTTAAGGTTCTGTTATTTTTAAGGAAATTAATAAAAAATAAATCCAATTTCAAGAAAAAACTATTTTCCGACTTTAGTTTTATTCACAGGTTTTAAATGTATAATCTAAGCTGCAAAGATATGTTAACATTTAAGGCTCATATTAAATGCATGCCCACAGACAGGCGCATGTAGGTTTGCGCCTTCACATTTTGCATGTGTGCATACAAATAAACAAAAACTCACATGAACATAAACCTTGCACTTCCTGCTGCCTTTCCCTGACACCGGGGTGGCATTGGCAAAAGTGAAACAATTTTTATAGCACGTGGGGTCAGCCTCATACCAACCTACCAGTCAAGGGGTGACTGTTACAAGTATTCAGTATGGATATAATATGTAACATTTGTAGGTTTCAAAAAACTGTTATTAAATTATACGCAGTGTAATTGTTCTTCATATCCATGGTTAAAAGTTTATAGGGCATAAGCAACACAAACTAAATTGTTCAGGAGAGCAGTTTAACGTTTGAGATTGCAGAAAAAAGGCATAACTTTTATATTTTCTATCATTAAATACAAAACAGCTCTAAAATTAAAAAAAATAAAGGCATATTGGCATTCCTATTAATGTGGTTTTGTGATGTTTTACGATTTTTTTAATGTCACAAGCGCTTTAGGACAACAAAGGCCAAAATCTTGTCGGTTACACAGAAACCATAGGTACCTACTTCTTTAACGCAGTTGTTTGCTTGTACATAAACAACAACATCGTAGAGCTATGGGAGTTAGCGCATTAGAAAGAGCGGAAAATTCTAAGTAGGATAGCATTCAAACTCATTTTTGACCAAAACGTCGCTCATGTCCTACTTCCTTTTAACCGTCGATATATTGTGACTGCCAGCTAGCGACTCCTTACCTACACACGGACAACGTTACCGTAAAAAATCGTGACTCAGCTTATTTTGATTGCTACACGTCACTTCACAATGTGCCTGTCGCGTGGACGGCCGATCGTGGAATTAGGCACGTCACCATGTGCCCAAGTGTGTCGGATATCATCTCAAAGTCAGAAAAATCAGAAGTTGAACACCTGTCAGTTGGTTAAGCTCTTTGATGTGCCTTAGATTGTTAGATCGTCGAATATCATGATGTGCCTAAAATGTTGAATATAATTTAGTGTCGGTGGTATGGCCGAGAGAGTCACAACAGTGGCTTTGACTGGCGTGTTGGAAATAAAAACAACGCCAGCTCTTTGACTGTAACTGAAACTCTGTCGTCATTCTTCTAGGTGTGGCTAGGGCTTCTGCAGATTTGCCACCATTTTTTACTAGTGAAACCCTGAGTGAAATGATTTAGTAAAAATTGTTATTGTCGTGTATGTTCCTTGACTTATAGGTTTGTATGCGGCTGAGCACCCATACTGTAAAAAATGGTTCACTTTGCCAATGTCACCCCTGTTTCAGGGAAGGACGGCAAAAGTTGCAGGGCTTATGTTCATTTGAGATTGGGTTTTAATAATGTAGGTACACATGCGGCATGTGCGAGCGCGAAATTATGCGTGTCTGCTTGTGGGAATACATTTAATATAAATCTTAAATGATATACTATATCCTTGCAGCTTAGATTAGATAAGATATCTTGGTATGCGGCTGACCACCAATGCTGTAGAAAATGGTTCACTTTGCCAATGTCACACCTTTTTCAGGAAAGGACGGCAAGAGTTGCAGGGTGTATGTCCATTTGAGATTTGTTTTTTTATGTTGTACGTTCACATGCGGCATGTGCAACCGCAAACTTGTACGTGTCTGCTTTATAATGTGAATCTCCAATGCAACATATATTTGCAACTAAGATTAGGTTATTGGATAATTATGAAGAACTCCATATCTGTGAGTGTATTTCGTGGAACACTCAAGACACACCTTTTTAAAAAGTATTCGGAGGGGCCCTTGAGGTGCGACACACACAAAAACGTGTAGTTTAAAATAAAGATGCCTGATAAATATATAGTTCCAAGTAATTCATGCAATCAAAATGATATATTTTTTAATTTAATGCAACGACGTACGTACCTGTTCACTGGTAAAAATATGAAATGCCTGAATTTGTCACTTCGACGAAAATCATGATGTGGAATGTCTATGTTTGGTGCCTAATCATTAAAATATTGATATATCTAAGTCTAACCAAAATATGTCGAAAATCATGTGGCAATTCGGGTTACATTGTTGGTCATCAGCAAGTGCCTAAATTTGTAAGATCGACGAACATCCTGATGTGCCTACTAAACGTGTCATTATGAAACCAATCTTACAAATTTTTGAACGTCATGGAATGCCTTAGGTTGGGAATCATTGACACTCTGATATACCTAAGCCTATAGAATTGTCGAAAATCATACTGTGCCTAGTTTCCTTTCATTGTTGAGCATCATGATATGCCCAAGTGTGTCAGAATGTTTCATGTCACCAGATGCCTAAGGTAGGTAAAATGTCAAAAACCACGATGTGCCCGAGAAAAAGTGTTTTATTTTTATTTTCTTGCATCATGATGTTTCTCAAATCTTATAGATTTGTTTACACAATGTTCTCAATTTTGAAAGATCTTCAAAATCTTTACATGTCATATCATAAGAAACTCATAGTTTTTTTGGAATAGAAAACTGAAAATTATAGCGAATGAGTCAAAACAAAGACAATTATTGTGTAACTGCAATAACTTTTACTCCGTACTGTTACTGTAACTGTATCCTGCCGCCGTTCCACTAGGGGTGGCCGGTACCTCCGCAGTTGCGTCTCCACTTTTTTCTGTTCTTGCATACCTCTTTCATCTCTTCAACATTCATCACTTTCTTCATACATACTATTCTCTTATTCTCACTCTGCAGGATCCATTCTCTCGCGATCTCACCTATTTGGCCTATCCATTCCTTCGTCGGTCTCGCCCTTCCACGCTTTCCTCTGACATTTCCTCTGTACACTTTCTTGATTATTCGTTCATGATTTCTTTCATTCTTTCAAGATGTCCGAACCATCTCATTGTGCTATTTTGTACTTTCATTCTTAAATTCTCTTTCGGGGCTATTCTTAGGCATTTTAGTCGTCGGTTGAGCCCACGCTTTGACAAATTAATGTTGCCTGCTCTGGAAGTTTCAACAGCACGGTCATTCTTACCTACCGAATTTTGTAATACTTGTATGAAAACAAATCAGCTGTTCACTTTCGCGCCATCTTGGATTGACAGGTCTTCATACAACTGCATCATTAGTTTGTCAAAGCGTGGGCTCAACTGACGACTAAAATGTCTAAGAATAGCTTAGGCGTTTCATGATATGCCCATACTCATCCTGGGCACATCAAGTTCTGCCCAACTTCACTACATAATCAATTTATAAATACATTTGAACAATACATGCACATCTGTCCGCTATGCTCTCATCTGCCAATACCTCAAGTATAAAACTCAATGCTTACTCTGAACTACATCATTCTCGCCGAAATTCACTGAAACTAAAACGCTCACATGAGACGCTATTTCAGTTTATAAATATTTTTCTTTAAACGCTGTCCGAGTTTAAACGTAAACCAGGCATGTCCTTCGGAGGCTCCACTCTCTAGAGGTCCCCCTCCCCCCCCACCTTCCATTACCTCCCCCCCCTCCTCACCCTGGTCTGCCAAAGCCGTAGCCTGCCTTACCATTTACCAAGCCTGTACCAAAAGATTAGTTCGTACGTATACACGCGTCCTGTGAACATTAATCATAATAAAAATAATCGATTTAAATAGAAAATTTCCGTGGAAAAATATTTAAAAAAAAATTGTGTGTGTATGTATAACATCTAACAAAAAAAAAAACATTAACCATATTTTTTTATTCTTGTTGTGTATTTTTAAGTTTTATGCGTATTCCTTGACTTATAGGTTGGTATGAGGCTGACCACCCATGCTGTAAAAAAATGGTTCACTTGGCCAATGTAACCCCTGTTCCAGGAAAGGCCGGCAAATATTGCAGGGTTTGTGTTCATTTAAGTTTTGGATTTTAATTTATAAGTACAAATTCAGCATTTGTAAGCGCGAACTTACGCGTAAAAAATTGTGTTTGTTTGTGGGCATGCATTTGATATGAGGTTTGAATGTTAATAATATTTCTTTGCAATTTAGAATAAAGATAGATGCGTGGATCTATAATCTAAGTTGCAATTATGTATAAGCATTATTGGAGATTCACATTAAATGCAAGTATACAAGCAAAAACGTGCAAGTACACGATTGCTCATGCTGCATGTGTACTTTTGAAAAGAAACCTGAACCTCAAATGAACATGTGTCCTGCAACTCTTCCCTGAAATAGATGTAGTATTGGTAAATTGAACCATTACAATATGTTGTGTGATGAACTTCATTCCAATCTATTAATGTATAAAAAAATCTTCTTGATTTAAAAAAAAATTACTTTGGTTGTGGGTTTGATCACTATAGGTGGCCAGAGCCTTTGTGTGGTTAATGACACAAGCTGGCAACTTTTTTCCAAAAACAAAATGAAGTCATATATTTTTTAATCAAAATTCCTCGTATTTTACTTTTTAAACATTTTATTATATTATCCAATGTTTTTTTTTATGACATGGGACTAAATATTTGCATAAATAAATTAAACTTAAAAAAAGCAGATGTATTAAAATTGAATACCTTTTTCTTGGTTCACAGGAGGAGGTCTGAATTAATATATTTTTGATATCATTTATAATCTTACATTCACAGAAAGAAATATTATTTGTTTATTTCTTTACTTAGTACTTTTGTAATATATAAATTTATGATAAAAAAATAAATCATTTGCCGTTCTCACCAACCACACTTAATATCGTTATGACATTAATGACATCAAAAAATTAGAAAGACTATAGATTATTATATCTACTTGATAATCTTAAGTTTCAGTTGCAAAGATATATTACTTATTAGCATTCAAAACTCATATCAAATGCATACCCACCAACAGACATGTGCAAGTTCATGCTTACTGAATGTGTTTTACAAATTAAAACCAAACCTCAAATGAACATAAACCCTGCAACTTTTGCCAGACACTTATAAGTTCGCGCTTAAACATGCCGCATGTAGATTTACAATATAAAAATCCATCTCAAATGAGCATAGACCCTACAACTCTTGCCGACCTTTTCCTTACAACGGTGACATTGGCATAGTGAACCATTTTTTACAGTATGGGTGATCAGCATCATACCAACCTGGTCAGCCTCAACCAACCTGATGATATACCAAAAGATGATTAGAGAAAAATCAGGCGACACTTTGGTTTTGCTTAAGTTTTGCTTAGCAGTGTTGGTGAGTACGGCTCCTCGTCCATAGTTCGTGCAAAGAAGTAATAAAAATGCGTCATTGAATCACCATTTTAAGAACATCCGACACTTAAGTATGTAGCGTTGACACATACTTTATTTTTAAAACATTCATATTGAACAATGTCAATATTTTTACAAGTGCAGAAATACAGAGTATTATATTTATGGATACATTTTAAAAATTGTTGGAATGTTTTCAAAAATATATTTAAACTGATTGCAAACATAAATTTGCCACGTACTTATCGTTGTTTTTTTATGGCAATCGACATAAAAAAACTATAAATGTTATACTTAAAAATATTTTGAATCCTTTTCCAATTATGGACGAAATAATTTCAGAACATGAATTCGGCAAGCATTAAAATTTAACAAAACTTTTACAAAACGGCTTATCTTTACCTATTTTGTGTTTTGTAACTTAAACCTCTCAATGCAGGGGCGAACGCCTTATAGAAGCAATAAAACCAAAAGTAAGAAAAAATTATCTTGAATTTTGCTGTATAAGTAGGAGCCAAAACTTTCATGTTATCTTTATATTTCCTAAGAAACTGTTAACTAATAATTAGTGTCATTCAACTTAACCATATTTAAACTAAACAAAAGTGATTTTATGAAAACCAACATTTGGTGATTGAAAAGACTTGTATAATTGTGTGGGTGAAAAGACACAACTTTCTTGGGAGGAAGTACATAATATAGTAGTCGGACTTTGAATGCCGTGACGATGTCGAGCCACGCTGCGGCCGTGAAGCGCATCGAGGAGCTGTTCAGCGGATTGGGGTCCGGCCCCCGGCGCGCCTCCGTGGTGTTCGTGGAGAGGACCCTGGATGGCGGGTGCGACGTGCACGGAGCGTCTGGGACAGCTGCGGGGGGCAGGAGGGGCTCCCTGGGGCCCCACACCACGCTGAGGGAGTCCACAGCTGTGTCCATCACGCCGAGGTATTGATGATGATGATGATGTTGATGAAGATGTGGATGGTTATGAGGATGATGGTGATGATGATGGTGATAATGATGATGATTTCATGATGAGGATGATGATGATGATGATAATGGTGATGGTGATAATGATGACGGTGATGATTGTGATGATGATGGTGATAATGATGATGATGAAGATGTGGATGAGGATAATGACGATGACGATAATGATGATGATGATGATTGCGATGAGGATGATGATGATCACGATGATGATGATGATGATGATGATGATGATTGTAATGAGGATGATGATGATAAAGATGTGGATGAGAATGATGAGGATTATGATGATGATGATGATTGTAATGAGGATGATGATGATGAAGATGTGGATGAGAATGATGAGGATGATGATGGCGATGATGAAGGTAATGAGGATTATGATGATGATGGTGATGATTGTGATGAGGATGATGATGATGAAGATGTGGATGAGGATGATGAGGATGATGATGGTGATGATGAAGGTGATGAGGATTATGATGATCTATAATATAATCTATAATCTAAGTTGCAAGGATATATTCATTTAAAGCTCTCAGATGTAAGCCCACAAACCAACAAGTGTAGTTCGCGCTTACAAATGCTGAATGTGTACTTACAAATAAAATCCAAACCTCAAATGAACATAAGCCCCACAACTTTTGCCGACCTTCCCTGAAACAGGGGTAACATTGGCAAAGTGAACCATTTTTTACAGTATGGGTGGTCAGCCTCATACCAACCTATAAGTCAAGGAATATGAATAAAAAATTACATTTAAATATATAAAAGAACAAAACCTTACAAAGAAATCTATACAAAAAAAAGTCAGAAATTTCCTATGCAAAAAATGTAGCAAATTAATACACCAACATTAGAAATCACCATTGCAGATTAGCCGCCACTTCTTCCTGTCCTTGCACACTTCTTTCATTTCATCCAGAGTCATAACCTTTTTCATGCAAGTCCTCCTTTTATTATGACTCTGGATATCCCATTCATTCGCTATTTCAGAAATTTGATCCATCCATACTTTTCTCGATGATGATGATGATGGTGATGATTGTGATGAGGATGATGATGATGAAGATGTGGATGAGGATGATGAGGATGATGATGGTGATGATGAAGGTGATGAGGATTATGATAAGGATGATGATGATGATGATGATCTAATCTAATCTAATCTAATCTAAGCTGCAAAGATATATATCATTTAAGTTTTATATTAAATGCATTCCCACAAGCAGATATGTATAATTTCGCGCTAACACATGCCGCATGTGGACCTACAATATAAAAACCCAATCTCAAATGAACATAAGCCTTGCAACTCTTGCCGTCCTTCCCTGAAACAGAGGTGACATTGGCAAAGTGAACCAATTTTTACATTATGGGTGGTCAGCCGCATAACAACCTATAAGTCAAGGAACATACATGACAAATTACATTTTTTAAAAACAATAAATCACAATATATACATGGACATAAAAAACTAAATCATAAAACCAATTTTACTTTAACAAACCTCAGCCGCCAACATCACAGATCAACCGCCATTTCTTTCTATCCTTGCATACTTCTTTCATTTCCTCCAGAGTCATAACCTTCTTCATACAAGCTCTTCTTTTATTATGACTCTGGATATTCCATTCATTCGCAATTTCGGATATTTGGTCCATCCATACCTTTCTCGGTCTTCCTCTACCACGACATCCATCTATTCTACCAACATATACTTTCTTCGTCAGTCTTTCCTCATTCATTCTCTCCATGATGATGATGATAATTGTGATGAGGATGATGATGATGAAGATGTGGATGATCATGATGATGAAGGTGATGATGAAGGTGATGAGGATTATGATGAGGATGATGATGATGATGATGGTGATGATGATGATGATTGTGATGATGAAGATGTGGACGAGGATGATGAGGATGATGATGATGAAGATGTGGACGAGGATGATGAGGATGATGATGATGAAGATGTGGACAAGGATGATGAGGATGATGATGGTGATGATGAAGGGGATGAGGATTGTGATGAGGACGATGATGATGATGAGGACGATAATGATGATGATTATTTTTATATTTTCAGTCAAAGATATCTTTTTCCCATTAATTTAATGCTTAATATATTTTTAACTATCACGTACTTGGTTTTGTCTGTGTGCTGTGTGTGGGAATAACAATCTTAAACAAAATAATATTTCTTGAATAAATTATTACTTACGTAAAAGTTTTGGGGCTTCCACACGCTTGCCAACCCATCACAAGTCAAGCGCACAGTGTGTCGTCTAGAACATGCTAGCTGGACAAAATTAGTCCATTAGACAAAATTTTGTCCAGCTAGCATGTTCTAGACGACACACTGTGCGCTTGACTTGTGATGGGTTGGCAAGCGTGTGGAAGCCCCATAAGGGTTTGTCTATTGACATTGTGAAAATTTATTTTAGATTAATAATGTAAAAATAAAACAAAAAATAAAGTTTTTTTTAATGGAGATAAATAATTATGTATTTATTAATTTAAAATATTTATGTATTTAAAAGGTGTTTCTCTTGTTCATCTCATGTACACATTTTTCTCTTAGTAAGAAAGAATTATTTTAATTATTAAGATTATTTAAAAAAAAATAATCATGGAATCTCACAATGTTAACAAGATCATATTTTGTGTACTAATTTTAATCTTCTTTTTTTTTTGTAACATTTATCAATAACATACTTTCACAAAGTAATACATTTTTCTTAATATCTTAATCTCAATACTAAAAATAATTATTAATTCGCTCCACTTTGTCGAATCATTATCTTTTCGTGTCATCTTTAGAGCGTGAATGTTGAAATAAACAATTGAAAATTATCTATTATCTTGATGATGAGTGTTCGCAAAAGGATAGTAATTATAGTACATACAACTAAAAACATGCACAATTATTTGCAGATACAATCTCGTGTTTTTTTTTTGCTGACTCTACCGTTTGCAGAAATCAAGTTGTCCGAGTCGTCAACAGCTTGCAATTAAAAGCAACTCTTTTAAATTGATTTGTTTATTATTTTGTTTTATACGAATATAAATTGAACATTATTAAGATGAGGGGTATAGTTGTTAGGCTAGTGTTTATTTTAAGAAATATATGATTTTCTATACATAAGATTAATCGTCATCTTTTTTTTGGGTAACTAAATTTTCTAAGACCCTAATTTAGTTTCGTTTATGTCATAGTTAGTAAATATCTTCCGAAATATTTGGCCACATTTTTTTTTTTTTTAAGAAATCCTGTGTATAAATATGTAATAAAATACCGGCGAGGTTTACTCAGCCTTTACAAGAAATGAGTACCAGCCCCCTCGGGAGCTGGGAAATTCCCACTTCAACTGAAGTGGTTGGCGTAAGGCCGGCCCCCTTACCTGTAAAAATAAATAGGTTCAACTCGCCACATGCGACCCCTTCGGGGATAACGCGGCAAGAAGTTACACTATATGTGTAGCTTAGTTGCGTTTTTTTTTTAGTTGCGTTCTGTGCGGGAGACTCCCTAGATTCTAGAGACTCTAGGGGTCTATGACACTTGTTGTCGTGCCGCATCTTAAAATTAAGAATCTTAAATGTACCTAATATATCTTTGCAACTAAGATTATAGATTAAAGATCTCATTTCAGACCATAAGGACTGAAGTTATTTGTATGGTATTTAATCATTTTATCTCATGTCGTATTCTATCCGTTTTTTTTTTCGGTTTCTCGTTTGCCACTTTTGAAAATTAGGAGTACCTACTAGTCTAATGGTTATCAAAGCTTCAAGTCTTGTGTTCAAAGCCAGAGGGATAGGGTTAGATCCCTCACTAAAGGTGTCAAAAATCATTTCCGTTGTTTATTTCAAAAGCAAAATCACAGTTCTAACAAGATTTACTGAAGTTTCACAAAAAATTAAAACTTAAGCGTTTTAGGTAGGGCTGGCTCCTTACCTGTGAAAGTAAATAGGTTCGTTTCGGTGCATACGAAACGAACCTTGGGGACAACGCGGAAAGAAGTTACATTACACATTCTGCTTAGTTGCGTTCTAATCTTATCTATGTCTAATCTATGCAATGATATGTAACATTCAGGATTCACATTATATGCATTCTCACAAGCAGATACGTACAAGCTTGCGCTTGCACATGCCGCATGTGAGCCTACAACATAAAACCCAAGTCTCAAATGAACATACACCCTGTAACTCTTGTCTACCTTCCCTGAAA